>CATKUM010000437.1:0-34223 GCA_949786405.1 Onychomys arenicola
TCTGAGTCTTTTCCAAGGCGAAAACGCAACTGCTGCTGCAGCACATATTCCAGCAACAAAATATTCTGCTGCTGCTGCTAGTGGGGAGTCGCCTGCTGCTGTCTCTTGTGCTGGTGGCTCTGCCGCTGCAGCAGCAGCAGACGCAGCAGCAGCAGCAGAGCAAATCACGCTTTTCTCTTCGTATTTCTCCCCCAGCGGGAGTCTCAGCAGCGGCTGCTGCAGCAACTGGCAGGCTGCGTCTTCTATCGCGAGCCCGTGCTTGGTAGGAGACACTGGTTGTGGGAAAACAGCTATCGTCTCCTACCTAGCAAGGCTGGCAGGAGCAGAGCTGCTTATCTTCAACTTTTCCGAACAAGCGGAAGCAGCAGACTTAATCGGCAGTTGGAGACCCGACGAAGGACCTTTCTGGAAGCACGTGCGTTGTGGTGCGAGTGCATGCAGAGACTCTTCTTCATTCTGCAGCAGCAGCAGCAGTACACCACCCAGAGACAGCAGCAGCAGCAGGAGGGAAGGAGAGAGCAGCAAGGAGAGCAGCAAGGCAAAGAGACGCGTCATACACCTCAGCAGTTGAAGCAGCAGGAGAATTATGAAGCAACGCCGAGTAGAGGGATTGCAGAAGGAAGATGTTTTGCTCTGACAAGCAGCAGCAGCAGGAAGCAGGAGGGTACGGCGGCAGCAAGTTCTCTCTATACGAAGAAGAGAAGAAAGGTAGAGACAACAGCAGCACCCACAGGCTCCTTGGTTCATTCGTTTCCACCTGCTGCAGCAGCAGCAGAGAATGATGAAAGACAGAGTGCTGCTGCCGATGCTGGTGTAGGGAGAGCTTCTGAGTGTCGCAGCAACAGCAGCAGCAGCAGTAATAACAGCGCTGAACGGCGGACTCGACTTCCAACAGGCAACGAAGGCGAAGGAGATGATTTGCTGCTGCTGTTGCTGCAGGATGCCTCGGAGTTCCTGCGTTCGCGAGGAGATCGGCTGCTGCGTCGACGCGCCTTCAGCACCCTAATAGAGATCGTTTATACCACTGCATGCGTTGCAGAGACGTGGTTTGCTGCTCAGCCTGAGGTGCCGTTGCATGCAGCAGAAGGGGCTTTTAAACGAGGTTCGGAGAGTCGTGCAGCAGCAGCAGCTGCTGATGCAGTTGAGGGGTGGACTGCAACTGCAAGAGGTGTTGCTGCTGCAGCAGGAGCGGAAGAAGGAGCACTGGAGGGAGGACTGTCTTTGTTTTCCAGTGCTGCTGCTGCAGCAGCACGATGGAGACGCTTGCGTCGCAAATGCATGCAGCTGCTCAGTGACCCGATATTCACTGCTCACAGCAGCGAACCTCCTGCATCTGCTGCTGCTTTCCTCAGCCGCCTCCAATGCCGCGCTGACAGCAGCAGCAGTGTTCCCGGCATTCGCCAGGCAGCAGCAGCAGCAGCAGACCTGAGGAGAAGTGCGAAAGCCGTCGAAAAGGCAGGAATAGGAGCACCAGCAGGAGGTGCAGCAGCAGCAGCAGGAACAGCAGATTCAGCAGCAGGTTCAGCAGCAGTTTCAGCAGCAGTTTCAGCAGCAGTTTCAGCAGGAGGGGGTCGTGCAGTAGGAGGAACGGAAAGAGGAGGAGGAGGAGGAGGGGGACGTCGATTGAAGTTTGCTTTTCGTGAAGGCGTGCTGCTGAAGGCAGTGCGAGAGGGGCATTGGCTGCTGCTGGATGAAATCAATCTTGCTGCTGCTGACGTGCTGCAGCGTCTCGTGGGTTTGCTGGACGATCCTTCGCAGCCTCTGTGGTTGCTCGATAGCGGCAGCGATGCATGCATTCAGATTCATCCAAGGTTTCGCTTATTTGCATGCATGAATCCACCTCTGCGTGGATTGCCTCCAGTCACTCCTGGCCCGCATGCAGAAGCCGAGCAGCAGCAGCAGCAGCAGCAGCAAAGCTTAGCCAGCAGCTACAGCATCGACAAGTGCAAGAGCACTACCAGCAGCAGCAGCAGCATCGACAGCAGCAAGGGAGTGCGTTTCCGGAGGGACGAGAGTCTTTCGGCATTGGGCGGCAGATACGGGAGTGTGGGGTCTGATGAAGACGCTGCTGCTTCTGCAGCAGTATGGAACAGCAGCGGTAGCAGCAGTGGAGGTGCAGGGAAGAGAGAATTGCCTTTGAATGTTCGACAGCGCTTTACAGAACTTTACGTCGATGACATGCTGAACGTGTTGGACATATCGCACGTTGTTGAGACTCTGCTGCTACCGGTGACGCTGCATCCTCCCGCACGTACCATCGCTGAGGTGTACATACACCTGAAGCGGCAACAAGCGGCAGGTTTGCTGCTCGACGGCAACAACCAAATCCCCTCGTATTCAATGAGAACCCTGACTAGAGCCCTGCTGCATGCACAGACAACGATGCGTCGCATGCACGAGGCAGCTAGCCTCGAGACTGCTCTTCTTGATGGCATGCAGGACGCCTTTGTGGTGTCTCTACACCCCAGGAGTCAGAAGCACGTCCTCGAACTGCTGCATCGACGTCTTCCAGGCGCTGCTGCTGCAGCAGCAAAACCACCAATCAGCGCCTCCAGAAAAATAGCAACAGCAGCAGCAGCACGCAAAGCAGCAGCAGCAGCAGCACCATCACCAGCGACTGCTGCTGATATTCAGATTGTTTATCATGAAGCACACAACCCTGCTGCAGGTGCTGCATACGTCAAGGTTGAAGGTTACTGGATAAAGGCGGGTAAGGAACATGCTGTTTCACAGCGGCAGCAGCAGCAAAACAGCCTTTACCCTCGACTTTGCTGAGGCTTCATCCATCCTTCGCCACCTTTTTATCATCTGCATATGATCTCTGCATGCATCTTCCCTCTCTTCTACTGTCGACGGTGTATCTTTGGTGTCTCTCTTTGGCTTATATCTGCTGTTATCTTGTCGCTTCGCGTCTTCATGTGGGGAGACGAAGACGTGTCGTCCAGGAGCTCCCTTTGTAAAAGGCATCCGTGTTTACGTGTATTTCTTCTAGAAAAGTCGACGGAGATACCTTGTTGTTTTCGTTGTAGAGAAGACTCTGCTGTGGAAACGTGCGTCTGATGTGGGGAGGAACTATGTTGCATGCGCTTTTTACCCTCATGCAGTTGCTGGCCTCAGGGGCTTCTGCTCTTGTGTCTGCTGTCTCCTGCACATTTCACTTCACTTCTCTTACTCTTCGTGCTGTTGCTGCCGTGCTGTATATGTGGTGCTGCTGTTGCGTCTGGCCTCTGCTGCTGCTACTGCTGCCCTCTTCTTGCTGCTTTTCCGCGTATTGCTGCTTCCCGCGTGTTGCAGCTGCTGTTGATTCTGCTGCTGCTCTTGTTTCTGCTGCTGCTGCTGTTGCTGCTGCTGCTATTGTTTCTGCTGCTGCTGTTACTGCTGCTGCTGTTGCTGCTGCTGCTATGTATATCGTGAAGATATGCTTGACGTGCACTCCGTTACGTCGTCATTTTACCTTGTACTTGTTATTTTGCTGCTGCTGACACAATTGGCAGGTCCTCTTCCGATTGACTTGGCAGCAGCGCATGCATCGTTTGTGGTGACTCCGGGGGTGCGGCAGCAGCTGCAGCACCTCGCGAGACACGTCTCCGGCAGCAACGCAGCAGTGCTGCTGGAAGGGCCTACCTCTGCAGGGAAGACGTCTCTTTTGTTTTTTTTTTGCAGCAGTTACAGGGCATGCATTGCTGCGTATCAACAACCATGAACACACTGATATTCAGGAATATATAGGACAGTATGTTGCTGCTTCCTTCACGGGAGAGCTCGTCTTCGCTGAAGGACCTCTCGTTGCTGCTGCTCGCCAGGGGCATTGGATCCTCGTTGATGAGCTCAACCTCGCTCCAACCGAAGCTCTCGAAGGTATTGACGTCTCTCTTCACCCACAGACGCTGGTGGAGATTCAAATATATGATACACACGCAGATGTATCTGTCTCTCTGTTTCCCTCTGTTTCTGTCTCCGTTTCTCTCTGGAGCCGTCTCCGTCTCCGTCTCTCTTTGGAGCTGTCTCCGTCTCTCTCGGGACCTGTCTCCGTCTCTTTGTGCATGCATGCGGATAGAGACGACGGGCAGAGAGAAGAGAAGAGCCTGGAGCGAGAGGAGGAGGAGAAGAGAAGAAGAAGGAAAAGATGTTCCTTGTTTGGATGAAGTCATCCCCGAAGACCTTTCTCCTTATTTTTAGTCCCTGCTGGATTTTCAGTTGCTGCGTGTGTGGATATGTGTGAAAAGAGTAGTGGGGTCTCAGTTAGTGATTGGCTGCTGCGCATGCGGTGCAGGAGTTGCAGTATCTTTCGAACACTTTTTATCTGATAACTGCTTTCTTAAGTGCAAGGCCCTCTAGGTGGGGGGAGAACAGCTGTCTCCTCGGTGAAAAGATGATAGTCGTGTGGTTTCCTGCACATTCACACCCTTCGTCTCTGTTGGGAACGTAGGGATATGCATCTCTCTTAAAAAACATTCACATACATATACATACACATATATAAATATATATATATATTTACATCTATCTATCTATCTATATATGTATATATATATGTATACATATACACATACGTATGTATATATACAGAGACAGAGAGAGAGAGTTGTTTTCCTGTGTGTATGGGTGGTGAGGGGTATATGTACACCGCAGAAGCAGGTGACTTAGTAGAGGGGAATGGGTTGGAAGGAGGTTGTTGCATGAATAGCCCAAGATTGTCCTGACTGGAGGTGAAATGTCATTCTGTCGTCCAGGATGTAAAGGATCCTACATCGGAGCAGATGTCTGGCTGGATATCAGAATGTTGTGTTACTGCTTCTGCTGCTGCTGCTCATGATCGTGATGTGCTGCTGTGCTGCTGTTACTGCTGTTGCTGCTGCTGCTGTTGCTGTTGCTGCTGCTGCTGTTGCTGTTGCTGCTGCTGCTGTTGCTGTTGCTGCTGCTGCTGTTGCTGTTGCTGCTGCTACTGTTGCTGTTGCTGCTGCTGCTGCTGCTACTGTTGCTGTTGCTGCTACTACTGTTGCTGTTGCTGCAGCTTTGAACAGGCTGCTGGATGACAACCGGGAGCTGCTGATCGCTGAGACGAATACGACGGTGAAGGCTCATGAGGATTTTTTGTTGTTTGCTACGCAGAATCCAGCAGCAGCAGGAGGATGGGGCGCTAGTTACGGTGGAAGGAAGCAGTTGTCTGCTGCTTTCCGCAATCGTTTTACACAGCTTTTCTTCGCTCCCTTCACCCAGGAGGATCTCTCCTGCATGCTGCAGCAGCGCTGCTGCCTGCCTCCTTCTCGTGCTGCTGCAATGCTTGCAGTGTATTCCGAGCTCGCCACTCGCAGGTCTCGCGCCGCTGTACGTACACCTCAAATTGAGAACACCCCACAACTTTCCAGACACATTACACGCATATCTGGCGAGCATGCCAACACCTGCATCTATCCAGGTTATGAACTCCCCACACGTGTATCAATTCTTCAGCTCTCTATGTATATCGTAGACATTTGTTTTTTGTCTGTTCTGCTCTCATGCTGAATTTCTGCTTTGCCTGCCGCTGTGGTGTACGTACACCAGAAATATACGCCGCTCTCCATTTGCCTCTTTACAATTTCTTTCTCTAAACAGAAAAAAAACTAGCAACAGCCTCCTGAGTGAATGCGCATGCAGCAACAGCACCAGCAGCAACAGCAGCACTAACAGCAGCAGCCCACAAGTACATCATCTGCGTGATAAACACAGGTTAATTTGTTGTTGCTTTTCTTCTCTTTTGGTGGTTTGTATAGCGTTTTTTTCAAATCTACCCCACGTGCTGCTACTTCTTATTCGCATATCTTTATTCACCGCCTGGAATCGCTTTTTCTTTGCGCTTGCAGCTCGCTTCCGCCTTCATTTCGAGAGTCACCCTTCTGTTTGTCTATGTTGTATCAATATACAGAGAGGCGTTCTCACTCTCTATCACCTGTAGAGTCTTTCACTCTCTCTATCTCTCTCTCCTCTCCTCTATACAGGATAGATACAAAGAGAGGACACGAGGCAACAGAGCTATGTATATATACATATTTATCATTCTTCTTCCTCTGTCTCTTTCTCTCTATTGCATGCATATACATATATATGTGTATTAGCACTCTTTCTCTTTTATACCTATATATACACATATATATATATATAAATATATTATTGTGAAAGTACTGTAGACACACACACACACACACCCCCACCATCTTCACAATCGACTCGACCCACCGAGACCCGCTGCTTCCACGCGCATTTTGCTGCATATCTTTGCGTCTGGTCTCCTTGCTGCCGCGCGTGTCTCATCTCGTTGCTGCACCCCGCCTCCCTTCTCCCGACTGGCTTCGGTGTCTCGTCTCCTCTCTTTGTACCTTTCCTGTCTCGTCTCCGTGTTGCATACGACCAGGTGTTTTCAGGGTCGCAGGGGTTCATGACGCTTCGGGATTTGCTGCGGTGGGGTCACCGCGTCTCTCGCAGCTTTGCTGCCTCCTCAGCGGGGGTGCTGCGTGTTGCTGCAGCAGCAGCAGCAGAAGACAGCGCATGCTGCAGCTGGGAGCGCCTCGCAGCGGAAGGGTTTCTTTTGATTGCTGAACGTCTGCGGCAGCGGGATGAGAAGGAGATGGTGCGTGAGGTGCTGACGAAGCATTGTCTCTGTAGAGGGGAAGCAGGAAGAAGAGGCAGCAGCAGCAGCAGCAGTAGGCAGCAGCTGGAAATCAGTTACATGCGTGACCCCTTTGTTTTGCACTTTCGGAGGTGCTTGAGGGAACGCGTTGCAGCAGCAGTAGCAGCAGCAGCACCAGGCAAAAGACCTCTGCTCCCTGCATCATATCCGTTTGTATTTACAGAAGCTTCTTCTCGCTTGCTGGCGCTGCTGCTGCGCTGCATCGTCTATGAAGAACCTGCTCTGCTCATCGGAGAGACAGGAGGAGGCAAAACTGCTGTGTGTGAGCTGATCGCCTGGGTGTGCGAAAAGTCATCAGAAGACACTCCAGGGATCTTTTCCGGTGTATGTACACCCCGTGGTGCACCTTCTTCTGCCTCCACCGTCACAACTTCTGGTGTACGTACACCTCGCCGAGTCCAGGCGATGACTACGACACCGGAGAGACACGAACACACCTCATGCAAAGACGTGATTCAGGCGCCCCCAGTAGACAAACCAGCAGCTGCAGTGGAAGCTGCTGCTGCTGCAGCAGGGGAAGCTGCTGCTGCTGCAGGGGAAGCTACTGCTGCAGTGGAAGCTGCTGCTGCAGGGGAAGCTGCTGCTAGAGGAGGAGAGACAGGCGGAGCTCCGCTGATGGCGATGTATAATTGTCACCTACAGACAGAAGCAGCAGACTTGCTTGGCTGCATGCAGCCCATTAGAAGGCAGCAGCGACTGACAGCTTGGCAGCAGGAGCGAGAGGCACGAGAAGCGCTGCTGCGGCTGCTGCTCATGGTGCGTCAGAGGCGACAGCAACCGAAAGAAGCAACAGCCGAGGGAGACAGCAGCAGCACCTGCGACGAAGAGATTCCGCAAGACGAGCTCAAGAAGAAGAAGCACGGTAAGCAGTTTGCATCAGCTGCAGCCTATTTCACATAACAGCAGCAGCAGCAACTATCATGCGTGGGTTCTTTGACAGTGGGAAACACCAACTCATACGGAGTCTAGCGCTCGCTGCTGCTGCTGCTGTCCTTGCTGTTGCTGCTGCTGCTGCTGTCCTTGCTGTTGCTGTCCTTGCTGTTGCTGCTGCTGCTGCTGTCCGTGCTGTTGCTGCTGCTATCCTTGCTGCTATCGTTGCTGCTGCTGCGCGTGCTGGTGCTGCTGTATTTGCTGTTGCTGGTGGTGTATCTGCTGCTGTTGGTGCTGCGCTTGCTGCTGCAGTGGGTGATGTGCTTCGATAAGAGGAGCTGCTGTTTGTTGTTGCTGCAGTCCCCGCGTGTTGTTGCTTTTGCTGCTGCAGTGTTGCTGCTGTTGCTCTACTGCTGCTGCAGCTGCTTCTTTGCGTCTTCGCATTCACTGCTGCATGCGTTGCGCTCTACGGCTGGCGTGGCGATGTGGGGTTTGCTGCTGCAGTCATGGAAATCGCGGTGTCTGTACACCCGGATGTTTCAGACAGGGGAGTGCATGCGCTGGTGCTTCCAGAAAACTTTTGTTCAGCATTTAATGCAGCAGCAGCTGTCGCCGTCGCCTTCCTTCAACGCGCTGACGCTGCTGCTGCTGCTGCCTACGACCCCATGCAATGCATGCGCCTGACGCTCCGAGCGATTGTCTCTGCATTGCGTCAAGGTGGGGCTGCAGCAGCAACCCCAGTGCAAGCAGCTGTTGCTGCTGCGGATCGTCCTGTTGCTGCCTCTGCTGCTGCGGGCCATTCCCCACAGGGAGACGCGACAGCAGCAGGAAGCAGCACTTCTGGAGGACTGCATGCAGCAGCAGGATCAGCAGCAGCAGCAGCAGGATCAGCAGCAGCAGCAGCAGGATCAGCAGCAGCAGCAGCAGGATCAGCAGCAGCACCAGCAGGATCAGCAGCAGCAGCATTTTTGGAAGGGCAGAGGCAGCAGGACATTGGAATTGAAGGTGAGCAGCACGATGAAGAAGAAGAAGGAGAGACAAAGGTGCGTGCGGATGCTGCTGCTGCTTCTTCTTCTTCCGCTGGGAGGACGCTGGCTACAGGGATTTGCAAGCAGCAGCAGCAGCAGTCATGGAAGAAGATGAAGAAGAGACAGGGACAGTGGAATCATAGGGATGTCGTACTGCAGCAGGAAGAGACGGAGACAACTGCAGCAGTAGTAGTAGCAGCAGCACACTCCGAAGCAGCACTAGCAGCAGCAGGAGATTTCGCGAAGCAGCAGGGTGTCCCCCCCGCCCTGGACGACGTGCGACAGCAGCACAAAGAGGAGATGAAGAAGACGCGAGAAAAAGGGCATTTGTCTATGGAGGCACTGCAGCAGATTTCAGAGGGAAGGAAGAAGAAAAGCGATAATTGCAGTGTCTTGGAGTTGGAGAGCTGCAGGCTCTATGCTGCAGCAGTGAAGCGCGCATGCATTCAGTGGGAGAAATGCCGCTGCAGAGCGTTGCAGCAGCAATTCGAGTGGAGAGACGGACCGCTGGTCACAGCAATGAAGAAAGGACAATTCTTCCTCCTCGATGAAATTTCCCTCGCTCAGGATGCTGTGCTGGAGCGCCTGAACTGCCTGCTGGAAGGCAGCAGCAACATCAGCAGCAAGCGACAGGTGGTCCTCACAGAGAAAGGCGGAGCAGCCCCTGAGGTGGTTATTGCTGCTCCCAGCTTCCGCTTTTTTGCTACGATGAATCCGGGGGGAGACTACGGGAAAAGAGAGCTGTCTCCAGCTCTTTTGAATCGCTTTACGGAAATATATGTCCCTGGCTTCGACTTTGCTGCTGCTGATGCTCTGACGCTTGTCTCGCAACGCCTCCTGACAGCCAGGAGCCTCGTGTCCACTCCTTTGCAGCTGCAGCAGCAACAGCAACCCCACACATCAGAAGAAGAGGAGGAGATCTTGAAGACAGAAGAGAAGGAGAAAGAAGAGAAGGAGACAGAGGAGAAGGAGACAGAGGAGAAGGAAGAAGAAGAAGAAGAAGAGAAGAAGAAGCAGCAGAAGCAGTTGCAAGGAGGACTCCAGATCTGCTTGAAGGAAGAGAGGTCGTCGTTGTTCTTGCAGGGGAAGACACAGTCGGGATTGCATGCGCTGAGCAGTGCGTTGTTGTCAGCGATTCAGTGGTTCAACGCGCATGCAGCATACCCGCTTTCCATTCGCGATCTGCTGACGTGGATCGACTTCATTAACGTTTACCTGCAACAACAGCAACAATTCATTTCGTCTTTGCTGTCGCTGCAGCAGGAGACTGATCGCTCCCAAAAAGGGTCGACTTTGGTGTGCTACCACAGTGATGATGACATGACACCTGCTGCTATCCCTGCTGCTGCTGCTATCCCTGCTGCTGCTGCTATCCCTGCTGCTGCTGCTGTCCCTGCTGCTGCTGTCCCTGCTGCTGCTATCCCTGCTGCTGCTGCTGTCCCTGCTGCTGCTATCCCTGCTGCTGCTGCTGTCCCTGGTGCTGCTATCCCTGCTGCTGCTGTCCCTGGTGCTGCTATCCCTGCTGCTGCTATCCTTGCTGATGCTGTCCCTGCTGCTGCTCTCCCTCGTGCTGCTGCTGCTGCTGTCTCTACTGCTACTGATGCTGTGTCTGCTGCTGCAGTGGAGACTGAGCAGCAGCTTCTGCAGCAGCTGCTGCAGTGGAGTGTCATTGCTGCCTTCCTTCACGGTGGATCTCTTGTGCTGCTCGATGGGATGGGAGTCGGCAATACGCTGCTCATCCAGCCAGGAGAAATAGAAGGCCTGCTGCAGCAGTGTTGCTTCCTGCTCTCTGCTTTTACGCGAAGAACGAAGCCTGTTGCTGTCAACAGATCTGCTGCTGCTGCTGGAGAGGCTGCTGCTGCTGCTCCTGCTGCAGGTGACATTGGAGGAGCGCCAGCAGCAGCAGCAGACTGCGATGACTTGCTGCAGCACTTCATCGAGGGGGCAACCAGACAGCAGCAGCAGCAGCAAAACAACATTCAACAAGCAATCATGTTGATGCTGCTGAAAGAAGCTTTGAGGTTGGGAGAGCGCCTTCAGATACTTCCCCTCATCTTCTCATCGCCTTTCACTGCCGAGCAGGAAAATATACAGCAGCAGCAGCAGGAAGAAGAAGAAGAAGAAGAAGAAGAAGAAGAAGAATCACAGCAGCAGCAGCAGGAGGAACATATGCAGGAAGAAATACAGCAGGAGCAGGAACAGATGCAGGTAGAGATACAACAGCAGCAGCAGGGAGACATGCAACAGCAGCAGCAGGAAGAAATACAGCAGCAAGAAGAGACGCAGCAGGAAAAGCAGCGGGAAGAAGAAGCAAGGGTTGCGGTTAAAAGGCAGCAGAGGAGGATGCAGCAGCAGCGATTGGCAGCAGCAGTGAAAGCCGGAAAGGTAGTGGGAAGCTGGAATGATCTGTTTGCTGCGTTTCTGCCTGAAGGCTGCGCATGGGCGAGGCATGCAATTTTATTGGAAAAGAAGAAAGCCGATGCCAATTTCCGCGAAGGGAAAGTATCTCTGCTGCAGCAGCCAACGCTCGAGAGCTGCGGTGACGTCGTCTGGGTAGGACCCTTCCCACTTTTTTGCTGCAGCATCAGCAGCAACAGCAACAGCAACACCAATAGGAATAGCAGCAGCAGCAAAGGAGGACATGGGCTCGCTAGGCCATGTGAAGCAGCAGAAGCAGTTGTAGCAGCAGCAGCATCAGAAGCAGGAGAAGCAGCAGCAACAGCAGGAGAAGCAAAGGAAGCGAAGACGGTTGCACTGGAGCTGCTGCGCTCTCAAACTCCTGGGACTGCTACAACGTTAGGGCAGTTGATTCGCTGTCTGCTGCTCGTGTGGGGTGCTTGCAACAGCAGCAGCAGCAGCGACAACAGCAGCAGAGGAAGCAGAAGTGACAGCGACATGATAGCTGTGGGCGGGGGGCGTGCAGCAGTTGTCAGCTGTGATGCTGATGACTCTGGTCAGACTGCAGCAGCAGCAGCAGCAGCAGCAAAGCATGTGCGGAGTAGACAGGAGCAGCAGCAGCAGGAAGAAGAAGAAGAACTACAGGAAGAGTCATATCAAAAGGGAGAAGAAGAAGAGAGAGAACCAATAAGCAGCAGCAAGTGGTGCAGCAGCAGCAGCAGGTGGGGCAGCAGCAGCAGCAGGTGGGGCAGTAGCAGCAGCAGCAGGCATGCAATATTGCTGGAGGGGTTGCCCGGGACGGGGAAGACGTTTTTGGTGGGAGTGCTGGCAGCGGTGTGCGGGAAGGAGCTGGTGCGAATCAATATGAGTGAGGATGCTGAATGGGGTGACCTTGTTGGCAGCTATATACCAGAGGAACAATTTGCTATAGCTGATCATCCTGCTGTTTCAAGTGAAGCAGACAATGACCAGCTGCAGTTAGAACAGCAAAGAGATGCTGATGCTGTTGCTTCCACCGATCCAGCTGTGTCTCCGAGGGACCCCGAAGCAAATGCAGCAGCAACAGCAGCAGCTTCGTCGCCCAACAGAGACAAACTTCGTTTCAGGTATGTCCTTCTTGCCGTTTTTCGAGTTCATCTACACGGGAACGTTTCTTTTGAGCATGCATCCATGTGAAGCCGAAATCGAAAAAGAAGAATCTCTCTCTCTCTCTCTCTATCTATCTATATATATATATATATTTAGTGCGTGCATATAAACATACAGAGATCCCGGTAACTGTATATATATGGAAAGATACATATTTCTCATCTACACAGCGATGTACAAGGATATAAACGTAGGTGCTGCTGCTGTGTGGTTGCTGCTGCTGCTGTGTGATTGCTGCTGCTGCTTTGTGATTGCTGCTGCTGCTGTGTGGTTGCTGCTGCTGCTGTGTGATTGCTGCTGCTGCTGCTGTTGTTGCAGGTGGGTGGACGGCGTGATGACCCGAGCAGTGCGAGAGGGGCACTGGCTATTCGTTGACGAGATCAACTTGGCGAATCAGGCTATGTTGGAGGGAATGAATTCGCTTCTGGATCACCGCAGGTGCATTCTGCTGCCAGGAGAAGCAACAGCAATCCCTGCACACCCGGAGTTCTGCTTTTTCGCAGCGCAAAACCCCTCTTCTGCTTCATTTGCTGCTGCTGCTGCCGCCCACCTCGGCGCTGCATGCAGCAGCAGCAGCAGCAGCACCTTCACCACTACAACAGACAGAGCAACAGCAGCAGCTGCAGCAAACAGCAGCAGGACAGACACAGCAGCAGACAGCAGCAGCAGTAGTAGGGGACGAGAAGAAGGAAGCAGGAGGAGGGAGTTGGTGATGAGCAAGAGCAGTAATAGCAGCAGCAGCAACACCGTTGGGATGCTGCATGCAGATGTTCAGGAAGAAGATTGGGATGAACTGCAGCAGAGAGGGAGGTCACAACAACAGCAGCAAGAAGGAGCATATGCAGCAGGACGTTCTTTGCATGCAGAAGATAGCGTATACATGGGGCAGAGAGAAGAACACTTCTGTCAGCAAACGATCTCAGAGGCCGCGATAGAGGCCTGGGACACAACACCGGGACAGCAGCTCTCTGAAGACCAACAGCAGCAGCAAAGCAGCAGCAGTCATAAGGGTGTGCAGGGAAGAAAGGGATTACCCCAATCTTTCCTCAATCGCTTCTATAGAATCAACGTGCGACCCCTTGCTGCTGCTGACCTCCGGGATATCGCTCTGCGTCTGCTGCAGACCTCCATGCTGCAGCCGCAGCAGGGAGAGAAGGAGGAGCAGCAGCAGCAGCAGTTGCAGCAGAAGAAGCAACAGCAGCAGCAGACGCACAAGCCGCAGAAGCTGAAGCAGCAACAGCAAAGGAAGGAGCAGGAGAGGCAGATGCTAAGAAATAGAGATAGCCTTGGGGATCTCGTGCTCCTGTGGCAGCGCCTCTGCAGCAGTTTGATAGTGAGGGCAACGCTCGCTATGCAGCAGTGCGTCCGGGCAGCAGCAAGACGTGGAGCAGCAGCAGCAGCAGAGGCCTGGGAGTGGAATATCAGAGATATCTCCAAAATCATTTCCCTCATCGCTGCTCGGGTGAGACCTGCTGCTGCTGCAGATTTTCTGCTGCTGCTTTTCTGCTGCTGCTGCTGCAGCAAGAAGGTCTCTTCGCCACCTTCTTGGCTGCATATGTTTCGTTAAAGACAAGAGAAGAGAAGTCTCTCCGGCACTGAATTTTTCTTTTTCTTCCAACAGGTATCTGCCTACCTTCACCCCACATGTGAATGTCTTTCTTTTGCATGGGATGTCGCCCTTTTTCGCATGCCTTTGAGGAGACGTAGTGATGTGTGGGGAGTGATGCAGCAGCAGCAACAGGAGGGAGCCTCTGGCATCATCGGTAGAACACATGCCAGTCCAGATAGATATCAGCAGGTGTAATGATGCAGGTGTCTTCTCCACACATACGGAACAACTTCTGTTTTCTGCGAAGAGCCTGAAGACGCATGCGCCTCTGCTGCTGTGGTGCTCCTGCTCCCATGCTGCTGCTGCTGCTCTGCTGCTGCTGCTGCTGTTTCAGATTCCGTCGGCTGATATTCGATCGTCCATCAGCGTCGTGCTGCTGTCACGGTTTCCGGAAGGAGGAGAAATGCGCGTGTTGGGGAGACGCTGCCTCCGCAGACTCTTTGAACGAGCAGCAAAGCACTGGCATCGGCTGCTGCTGCAGCGCCAAGCAGCAGCAGCAGCAGAACGCAGCGCAGCTGCAGAGGAAGCTGCTGCACTGATGAACGAGCAAGCCAACAGCAGTAGCAGCAATAGTAGTAGTAGCAGCAGTAGTTATAGCAGTGCCTTCTATGAAGAATTCTACGAGATAGTGGTCGGACGCTTCGCTGATAATGCAGCAGCACGACTTTCGCAACGAGTGCAGCATGAGGAGGTTGGCAGCGCCGGCAATTCTGCATGCCCTGTCCAGAGGAGAAGCAGCATGGATTGTTGCTTTCCACAAGCAAAGCCAGATTCAACAGCAGTCGATGTTGCTTCTCCTGCTGCTGCTGTTTGGAGTGCTGGGGAAGGTACTGCTGGTGGTGAGAAGGCTGCTGCTGCTGCTGCTGTTGAGGAAGAGGAAGAAGAGGAGGAGAAGAGGAGTACTGCTGCTGCTGTTGATGTTGTGACAGCAGTGGATGACTTCATTCGATCAGACATCGATCAACGCGTGTTGTGGGTGGGCCAGGTGCCTCTTTCTGCTGCTGCTGCTGGTGCTTCTCCTGCTGCGCTGGAGCTGCTGCCCGCGTCTCTGTTGACATCGTTGCGTTTCTCGCAGCCTTTTCTTCCTTCTGCTGCTGCGTGCCAAGGTGCTGCTGGTGCTGCTACTGCTGTTGAGCAGCTGCTGCAGCTGTCAGAACGACCCTTAGCAGGAGGAGGAGCTCGGGGAATGCTACTGCTGCTGCAGTCGCAGACAACCACGATTGCTGCTGTTGCATGCGCTTTGCATGTGGGGTGGCCTATTCTCCTCGTCGGCAACTCAGGCACTGGTAAGCAGCTGCATGCAGATATCATTTCATTGCTGGAGCTTTTCTTCCCCTCAGGAACAGCAGCGCAGTGGTTGTGGGGGAGACAGGAGATGCGGAGACAGCAGGCACAGAGACAGGAGACACGGAGGCAGACACACAGAGACTGATAGAGGGAAACACACGCACAGAACAAGATAGAGTGCAACGTTGTTTGTTCAGAAAATGTCTGGTTGAATGCCTTGGAGACATCTACCTGCTGTATGGATTGCTGCTGCTGCTGCTGCTGCTATTGGAAGCTCTTCTCCTGATAGGCGAAAAGTTGCTGCTGCGAGTTGTTGCTACTGGTGTTTCTGGTGTGTCGTTGTCGTCTCTGCGATGACTACTGCTGCTGCTGCTGCTAGTCGTGCGTCTCGTTACTGTTACAGCGCCTTTGTTTCTGTTTCTCTAGAAGACGTTTTCGCTGCTGTTGACTGATGTTGCTGCTATGCATGCAGGGAAACGCAGCGTAGTGAGGTGGCTAGCTGCAGCAACGCACACTTCGTTATACGAGATGCGTCTCTCTGCTGCTGCCGATACTTCTGATTTGTTCGGCTCGTATCAGCAGGCAGAAACAACCGTCATCACCACCGAGGCGGTTTCTCTTTGGAAAGACGCCGAATGTCTCTGCGTCTCTCTACTGGAGCTGCTGCATATTCAAGCCGATCTATCTAGCAGGACCAGCAGCAGCGGTAGCAAGAATCATGACCGATTGTTGGCTCCTACGTGCGCTGTTCTTTCTGCATGCAAAGCTGCACGCACGACTGCTGCAGAGACAGCGTCGTCTCAACGTGCTGCTGCTGCTGCTGGTACCTCTTCTTCGTCTGCTGCAAGAACCACCAGCAGTAGCAGGATGCAGGCTCAGCAGCAGCTGCAGGAGTTATCGTCACTGCTGGCCGCTTTGGAAGCAGCAGCAGGCCGCACACAGAACAGGACGTCTTCTGTCTCCCTCCGCTCCAAAGAACTTTCAGGTGTACGTACACCCCAGAATGGCGTCCAGACACTCCAGGACGGTGTACATACACCCCAGAATAACGTCCAGACACTCCAGGACGGTGTACATACACCCCAGAATGACGTCCAGACACTCCAGGACGGTGTACGTACACCCCCGCATTCAGGTGTTGTATCGTCGATAGTTAGTGCCAAGGATTCTCGGGTGTCTTTTCCTCTGAGTGAGTTCCCAGTAGAAAATTCGCAAACAGCTGAACCTCGTGATAGCAGCACGTGTGTGGTGGAGTGGAGCGTGTTAGAGACACCCCACGTCGGTGACGGCGGACGCAGGTCGGGTGTCTGTACACCAGGACAGTCGCTTGTTGATGCAGGCAGCAGCACTTGTGGGGTGTTGGAGAAACGCGTTCTTTGCGAACCCCACACTTGCATGCATACACCGCATTGCGGTGTACATGCAACACCGAGTGGACGTACACCAGAAACAATTTTTCTGGAGGAGATTTCTGCATGCGTGAGACTGTACATCCAGCGCGTCAGCAGACTTCGGCGACAAGTTGACGCTGCCCTTGCAGCTACTTCTCGTCTGCTGCTGCAGACCTCCTCCAGAGCAAAGACCCCGAAAGAGGAAAGCTTTTGCTTCAAGTGGGTAGACAGCCCCCTGCTGCAGGCGCTGATGACGGGAGGATGGGTGCTGCTGCGAGATGCGCATGCATGTTCCTCTTCGGTGCTGGATCGCCTGAACGGGCTGTTGGAGCGCGAGCACAGCAGCAACAGCAACAGCAGCAAGTGTCATAGTGGTGAGCTGCTGCTGACAGAGACAGGACAGCCTCGCAGGATTCAGCCCCATAAACAGTTTCGTCTGATATTAACAGCAGACGCCTCGCGCGTGCAAAGCATGTCTTCTGCACTGCGAAATCGCTGCCTTGAGATACATATCTCTCCACCGAGTGCTGCACCTTCCTCTGCTATTGCTGCTGCTGCTACTGCACCTTCCTCTGCTGCAGTGGATTCGATCAGATCACCCTTCTCTTCTGCTGCTGCTGCTGCTGCAACTTTGACTGCCCCACATGCGAAAGCAACTGCAGCAGCAACAACAGTGACAACAGCAGCAGCAGGAGCAGGGGGGGGATTTTGCAAGAATTAGTTTGTATAATCCGGCTAGCGAGCTCGCAAGTGCTGCTGCCTTCTTCTACAGAAGAGTCAGCAGCAGCAGCAGCATCGAATGTTGAAGGAGATTCAGATGGAAAGGACAACACCAGCGAAATGGATGAAGTAGAAGAGCTGCATGCATCTATCATTGGCAGCCAGCAGATTTTTTCTCGCGTAGGCGGCCAAGCTCGTTGCATGCAGGCCGATGTTGCTACTGTTGCTGCTTCTTCTTCTTCTTTAGAAGTTATCGGTCAGAGAGCTTTATCAGAAGCGCGTTACTGCAGCTGGAGAAACACGCTGCTGCAGTTGCTGCTGCGGTCAGAGGGAAACAGCAAAACAGCAGATGAGGCGCCTGCTGCTGCTGCAGCAGACTCGGTCTTCGCATTCCTGGAGGTTCTGGCAGCCTTCTTTGAATGGATGCAGCAGCAACAACAGTTGAAGAGAGAGAAGAACCTTTACAAAGAGACGAAACTCATCCAGCAGTGGGTTCGCGCTTCGTTGTCTTTGTATATTGATGCTCTACAAGTGGTTGCTGCAGCGTGCTGCGAAGCGGGCTGCAGAAGAAAAGGAGCGTTTGCTGTTGCTTCGCTCTTTGCAAGCAGTCACGTGCTGCTGCAATTCGTGCTGCGTGCATGCAGCAGACGGGAACTGCTGCAGCTCTTCTACGACCTGGCTGCTGCTGCTGTGACGCGCATGTTTGCTGCTGAAGCTGGTGCTGCTGCTGCTGCTGCAGGACGGGAAGACGTTGAAAAAGAAGAAAAGGAAATAAAAGAAGATGAAGAAAATGAAGCGACAGGAGGAGCAGCGGAAGACATTGATGTTGCTGATCGCCTTGTTGAAAGGTTGCGGATGCATGTGATGAATCGAAAAAGAAGAAAAAGAACAGAAAAAAGTGGGGGCAGTGCGACAGAGACAGGACAGAGAAGTGTGAGCTTGCTGCTGCAGCGGGGATTTAGTCTACTCTTCAGTGCGTGCTCGCTGCTGACAGCAGCAGCAGCAGGAGAGGCAGCAGCAACAGCAGCTGCAGGAGGGGGAGGAGAAACAGCAGGAGCTGCAGCAGCAGCATCGCATTTCAGTTGGAGAGTGCTGCAGGGATGGATGGTAACGTATTTCACTTCCACTGCGACAGCAGCAGCAGCAGCATCAGCACTAGCAGCACCAGCAGAACCAGCAGCAGCAAACAAAGAGGAATTGCTGGGGACGCATGCATCTGTTGTCGATTTTCAACAGTTCATCGCTTCTTTCTTCTGGCGCTGCAGTTGCAGCCTCCTACGTGCTGCACCGCTGCTGTTGCTGCAGCTGTGCTGCCTGCATGCAGCAACGCGCTCCTGGTTCAACGAACAACAGCAGCAACAGCAATCGCAACAGCAGCAGCAATCGCAACAGCAGCAGCAACAGCAACAGCAGCAGCAACAGCAACAGCAGCAGCAACAGCAGCAGCAGCAACAGCAGCATCAACAGCAGCATCAACAGCAGCATCAACCGCAACAGCAACAACAGGAGGAGGAGGAAGAAGAGGCGAAATCCATGGAGAAGAGACAGCAGCAGAGTCTTTGTGGGGTGTTGCTGCACCGTCAGCGTGAGGGGGAGCTCTTTTCTTTAGCAAAGTTGAGGAACGATTTGCTGCAGGGAATGCTACAGCTGTCCTCTAAAGGCACTGCCAAGCTGCTGCTTCAGCGCATGCTGCAGTATCTTTGCAGCGCCGGTCACGCAGGGTGTTGTTCAAGGAAGACGACTGGCTGCTGCTGCTGCAGCTCTTTCTCTCGGGTTGCTCAGGTGCTGCAGCAGCGCGAAGCAGCATTTCTTGTGGCTTTGTCTTCTTCGGTAGCGCAGCTCCCTTGCATGCGTGGGGCAGCAGCAGCAGCAGAACCCACAGCAGCAGCAGCAGTAACGCTTCAACAACAGAGAGGACGCTTGCATGCATGCAGAGACGCCGAAGCACTCGCGGCGCTGCAGCCCATGGTGCATGCGATCAAGATCTTTTTATTTCATAGTGCAACAACAGCAGATTTGCTCAACCGCATTGCCTTCTTGCTCGAACTACCTGCGAGGGTCGATGCAGACAGCAGCAGCAGCACCCACAGCAGCAGCAGCACCAACAGCAGGAGCAGCACCCACAGCAGCAGCAGCACCAACAGCAGGAGCAGCACCCACAGCAGCAGCAGCACCAACAGCAGGAGCAGCACCAACAGCAGCAGCAGCACCCACAGCAGGAGCAGCACCAACAGCAGCAGCAGCACCCACAGCAGGAGCAGCACCAACAGCAGGAGCAGCGGTGGAGGTAATGTTGAAGGCGAGATGATGATGGAGAGGTGTGAGTGTGAGGACGTAGAAATGCATGCAGCAGCAGGAAGATCTGTAGCAGCAGAAACGCTGTTGTGCGATGGGAGAGCAGCAAGCGAGCAGAGAGAAGTAGGGGCCTCTAGAGGAGGAGGCGGCGGTGGGGTGTTCACTGTCTACTGCAGAACAGCAGCAGCAGCACTGCAGCAGCATGCTTCTCTCGTTTTGCATGCGTTGGATCTGCTGGCGCTGCTGCGAAAACACGTTGAAGAAGGCTCCGCCGTTCTTGCTGCAGCAGCAGCAGCAACCAACAGCACTAGCAACGACACCTGGCAGTTCTTCCCTGGCATACGAAGTGCTGCTTCGATCGGCAGTGCAGGACAATCCCCAGAGCTGCTGCTCTGTTGGAAGCTTTCCAGCGGAGTTGGAGATGCTGCAGCAGCAGCAGGTGTTGCTCATTCGGATGTCGATGCGTTAGAAGAAACCCCACACGTGCAAAAAAGTCAGCATTGCTGCGGTGTAGGTACACCGGAAAAATCCTCTTTTTTCTCGATCTTCACCCCTGCTGCGGCTCTGCATGCACTGCGTGATGTAGCACGACTCGCAGAGGCAGCAATCGAGTCCCTTCTGCTGCCTGATGCTTGTCTGCTGGGGATGCTCTACACGGGGGCAGCTCCAGCACGCTCAACTGCTGCTGCTGCTGCGTCTCTTGATGTTGCTGCTGCAGTTGGTCTGAGCCATACCTGCACTGAGCAACAGCAACACCAGCAGCAGCAACAGCAGCAGCAACAGCAACAGCAAGAGCAGCAGCAACACCAGCAACAGCAGCAGCAGCAACAGCAGCAGCAGCAGCAAGAACAGCAGCAGCAACAGCAGCAGCAGCAACACCAGCAGCAACAGCAGCAGCAGCAACAGCAGCAGCAACAGCAGCAAGAACAGCAGCAGCAGGAGGGGAAGGAATATTTTGTGGAGTTGGCAACAGCGACGCATGCAAGTGGAGTGGGTTCTGCTTGCGTGGGCTTTCCATGTCTGCTAATGCTCGCTGGCTTCTACTCCCGCTGCAGCGGCTGTCCGCAGCAGGGAGATGGAATGGAGAAGTTCAGCCACAAGAGACAGCTGCTGCAGCTGCTGCGGGGAACTGCTCCTGCTGCTCTCGCTTCTGTGCATCTGCTGCTGCTTCGCGCTTGCGAGCGCTTGCTGCTGGAGATGAAAGCAGTGTATTATCTTCACTCTTCTCATGCTGCAGCTCAGCGAACCGAAGCAGCAGCAGGAACAGCAGCAGCAGAAGCAGGAGCAAGAATCGCTGCAGCAGCAGAGGGCATTAGGTTTCTGTTGCTCGCGTTCCATCTTTATAAGCGACTGCTGCAGATGTCGCTGCAGCCAGATACGCTGCTTGGGCGTGCATGCACTTGGTTAGCTGAGCAGCAGCAGCAGCAGCAGGAGGAAACGGATGTGGTTTCATCAGTGGAAGACGGTGCAGCACGAGATAAGAACAAGTTCTGGCAACAGATGGACGCTTGGTGGGATGTGAAGGGCTCGAGGGCGTTGCTGCTGCTGCTACATTTCCAGCAGCATGTGACATCGCTTCTCCAGCTGCAGCTGATGTTGACATTGATATACGACCACCCTGCAGCAGCAGTTTTCTTTTGCGGCTCCGTGCATGCAGCAGCAGCAGCAGGGTTGTCCTCTGATGTGCAGGAGAAGCGCAGCAGCAGCAGTAGTAGTCGCACGCTGGATGCATGCGGGTCCAGGAGCAGCAGCAGCAGCCAGAAGAAGAAGAAGAGTTTGCATGCGGTCAGCAGCCACAGCAGCAGCAGCAGTGAAGGACAGGAAGCATCTGTTCCCCCTCTTCCGCGTAGCAGCAGCTTCTTAACCTTCAATCGATTTTGCTTCATGCAACAGCAAAAGACAGCTGCAAGTGTGTGCTCTCACGTGCTCTCTGCACTCCTGGAGCACCAGCTGCTCGGCTGCCCGCCGTTGCTGCTGCAGCAGCAGCACAAGGGAGAAGGAGAGGATCAACAGCAACACGAGGATCAGCAGCAACACGAGGATCAGCAGCAACACGAGGATCAGCAGCAACACAAGGATCAGCAACAACACGAGACGTGTCATCAGCGACAGCAGCAGCAAACTTGGAGGCGGTATCAGGAGCAGCAGGTGCATCATTC
This sequence comes from Onychomys arenicola, assembly GCA_949786405.1. Classification (NCBI taxonomy): domain Eukaryota; kingdom Metazoa; phylum Chordata; class Mammalia; order Rodentia; family Cricetidae; genus Onychomys; species Onychomys arenicola. The sequence goes on from CATKUM010000437.1 coordinate 21,576, forward strand.
TCTTGAAGAGGCAAAACGGCAGCAGTCTTCTGCGTGGGGTGAGCAGCAGCAGCAGGGTGAAAGAAGGGATGATTGCAGCTTTATACTACGCCGATTGTTCAGCGTGATATATGAGGTGCTGCATCAACAGCAAGTGCGCGACAGCAGCAACAGCAGCAGCAGCAGCTTCAAAGACACGCGAATTGCGAAATGTTGTTTTCTTCGGCTTCACCCGTCGTCCAGTGTGAAAACGCATGCGGGTGTCATTGCTGCTCTGCTGCGTGCTGCTGCACTGTTGTCTGCTGCTGGAAAGCAGCAGCAAGCAGACGAATTCCAGCTGCAGCTGCTGCAGGTGCTGCTCCCCGTCAAGCCTCCTGCTGCTGTCTCTACTGTTGTTGTTGTCTCTGCTTCTGCTTCTGCTGCTGCTGGTGCTGCTGTTTCACGACGAGCTGCTGCTGCAGCAGTGATGCAGCGCCTGCTGCAGCTTCGCAGGGGTGATTTTGCAACAGCAGGAAGGTGTGCCGACATGCAGCATCGAACTGCTGGGGACAATGACGATGTGGTGCTGCTCTTGCAGATGCTCCAACGAGGATTCGCTGCTGCAGTTCTTCTAAAACACTTGTGGGGTGCATGCGCTACAGTCGCATTGAGCGATGCGTTTGAACGAGAAAACGCAGCGGCTGCTGCTGGTGAAGGAGAGCAGCAGCATTGCCTTGAGAGCAGCAGCAACAGCAGCAGCTTTGAATGGAATATCGAAACAACAGCAAGGACATGTGCATGCAGTTTACTGAAGCTGCTGCAGCGCGTGAATGTCTTTTTCGAATCGTCTGCTTGCAAGTCCGCTGCTGCTGGTGCACCACCGCAGCTGCTGCCCGTGCTGCTGCAGCAGCAGCAGCAGCAGTGTCACAGAGAGCAGCAGTGTTTTTACGTAGAGCAGCAGGAAGACCACGCACTGCAGGAACAGCAAAGCAACAACAGCAGACAGCAGCAGCAGCAACTGCTGCCGGTGTTATTTAGTGTCAGAGCTGCAGGAGGGTTGCTTGCTGCTGCGTGGAGTCTGCAGAGTGCGAGGGCAGCAGAGGAGAAACGCACAAGCAGCAACAGCAGCAGCAGCAGAAGCAGCTCGAAGACATCAGAATGCATGCATGCGCATCACCTGCGTGGTTGCCTTCCCAGTTCAATACAAAAACAGCAGGAGAAGAAGAACGGGAAGAAAAAGAAGAAGAAGGAAGAGACGACAGAGATGCAGCGGCGACTGTTTCTTTTTTTGCTGTTCGAAGCGCTGATGAGCGGGACGTCTTTGTATTTCTGCAGCCAGCAACAACAGCAGCAGGAGGAACAAATTTGCAGTGGAGATACAGCAGCAGAAGCGCTTTCTTCGCTGCAGCAGCAAGTAGTTGCTGTTACACGTGGACGGCTACCGCTGTGGAGGATATATGCGCTGGCGAGTGCAGCAGGAGGGAACGTGCTGCTGTCTCCTGCTGCTGCTCTGCAGCAGTGCATGGGCTCAAAAACTGCGTCAGTCTGTTTCATGTCTTCTGCTTCTTCAAGGGAACCAGCAGCAGCGGTAGAGCAGACAACTGCTGCTGCTGCTCTCATGGAGGGTGCGTCTTTCGGGACGACGTTTACATTTGCTGCATGCACTGCTGTGCTGCAGCAAGCTACTGTGGGGTCGGGATATGAACTGTCTCTTGCTGCGCTGCGGACGCGGCAGCTGCTGCTGCTGCAGGCCCGCATGCAGCAGGAGATGAGGCATCAGCAGCAGCAGCATGGAACGAGACGACGTCTCCTTGTCACTGGGGATGATGTAGATCAGCATGAGGAAGACGAGGCAGTAGAAGAAGCTGCTGCAGCAACAACATCTTGGATAAACCTCCTCGACTTATTTGCGATTCTCGCAGCTCCGCTGCAGCAGCAGCAGCACCAGCATCACTTCCAGCAGCAGTCTTCTACGTGGGTGCAGGTTGCTGCTGGCAGCGATGCTGCTGCTGCTTCTGCTGCTGAAGTGTCGGGCTGCGAAGCAGACCAAGCAGCAGCAGCAGCAGCAGCAGCTGCGGTGCGGCTGCAGCGCTGGCTGCTGCGACAGCAGGAAGGAAGCACAGCTGCTGCAGCAGCGGATTCAGAGAGAAGTACAACACTGCAGCACCTGGGATTTGCTGTTGAATGTTTCCGCCGTTTTGGCAGAGAAGCTGACGCTGTTGCTGCTGCTGCTGCTGCTCAAGCGACGGAGGAAGCTGCAGCAACTCCCGCTGACTGTAAATTCATCGAGACGCTCTTTCCTATGCGTGCATCGTATACAGAGAAGACCTTCGGACAACACGCGGAAGTAGCAGCAGCAGCAGCAGGGGAGACGTCCAAGAGACAGCAGCAGCAGCAGATAGAAGAGGCTGCTGCTCGCTGTGCGTGCGCTTCGGCTCTGCTGCTTGCGGATGTCCTTGAGCAGCAGCTGCTGCAGCTGCTTTCACGAAAGAATGCTGGTGTTTGTGCTTCTTCTCCCCGCCTGCTCCTGTTGCTGCCTTCTGTCTCCAGCTTTCGTGTGCAAGGGGTTCTCTGGTTGCTGCTCGGACTGTGGTGTACGTACACCGTAGCGGCTGCATGCATCAGGGTGACAGCACGAGCACAAGCAACGCAGCAGCAGCAGCGGGAGCTGACAATGCTGCAGCAGGAAGTTCAGCAACAAATGAAAGAAAAAGAAGAAGCTGCTGCCGCCTGGTGTTTAACAGGGCTGCTGCTAGGAGGCAGCAGCACAGCAGGTGCGGAAGCGGCCACCCCACACGCTGCTGCGAGAAGACTGCTGCAGCAGGAAGAGCAGCAGCTGCAGCAACTGCTGCAGAGTCTCGCAGCACAGCAGCTGCAGCAGCAGGAACAAACACGCAAAGAAGCAGCGCCTTTCAGTCTCTCTTCAAACGCTGTCAAGCACCTCTGCTCATTTCTGCGATCGCTGCTGCTGCAGCAGCAGCAGCAGCACGTATCACAACAACAGCTGCAGCAGCAGCACTTGCCAGAGCAGCAGCAGAAGAGAGAGAAGCAGCGTGACTTGGAGGAAGTAGACATTGTGCAGAGAGCAGCACGTGAAGCGGTGTGGGGAGATCAAGCAGCAGCAGGTGCAGTCGCTGCGCGAGCGGTAGCAGCAGGACAGCAATCGGCGCTTAGAGAGAGTATCACGGTGTTCGTGACGCAGCAGCTCCTGCCTTTAGATGGGTAAGGTTGATATATAGGGTATACGAGGTATATCTGTCTCTGAAGATGTCTGGTGCAGAAGCTGCTGGACCTTATTTGATGATGATGACATCTCTGCTGCTGCTGTTGTCGTGCGCATGGTTCTGCTGCTGTCTCTGTTGCAACGTTGTCTGCTGCTGCAGCTGTTTGTGCTGCTCTGCTGCAGGAGGCATAGGCTGCAGAAAGAACAGCGAGCATCAATGATGACATCCAGCGACTCTGCTGAGGCGGAAACTTCTTTGTGTTGCTGTTGCGGGGCTACTGCTGTATGTGTTTCTGCTGTTGGTCATCGTGTTGCTGCTGCTGCTGCTGCATGCAGTTCGGGAAGTGCTGCTCGTCTGGTGCTTCTCTGTGTGATGCTGCTGCAGCGCTGACTGCGATAATATTCTTTCTCCTGCTGCTGCATATGGTTAGCAGGGAAGTCCTTCGGTGCTGATGTTTGCTGCCTCGCTGTCTCTCTCTGCTGTTGCTGTTGCAGCCTGATATGCGGGTCGCTGAAGGTGCTCAGGCCCTTCTTCGAAGCGCAGCTGCCCGCAGCAGCAGCAGGTTTTTCTTCCAAAAGACACGCGTCTTCCTCGTCCTATCTGTCACAGTCTGCTGCTGCTGCTGCAGCGAGTTCAGCAACAGCAGCAACAGCAACAGGAACAGCAGCAGCAGCAGCAACAGCAACAGCAACAGCAGCAACAGCAGCAGCAGCATCACCAGCAGAAGCATCAACAGTAGTATCATTGGAAGAGGTAGAGGTGATGTCGTTTTCTAAAGGAAAACATTGGAATGATGTTGCTGCTGTGGCTATGAATCATGACGCTGCTGCAGCTGCTGCGACGCTCGGGAGAGTTATCAGCTCCTTCTTGCGACAGGTCAAAGCATCGAAAGACACTGGGCCTGCTGTCGCTTTCTTTGCTGCTGCTGCAGAAGAAGATGAAGAAGCGGGAGATGATTTTTTGAAACGCATTCAGCTGGCGCTGCTGATTGTCAATCATGGAATCAATACTCTTTTGAAAAGCTTCTCCGTAATCTCTTCTACTGCTGCTGCTGGGGAGAGTGTTTCTGCTGCTGCTGCTGGGGAGACTGTTGCTGCTGCTGTTGGAGGGAGAAGAGGGATGTTTCTACTGCAACAAACAGCTCTGCTGCTGCAACGCAGCAGACTGAATACGTATTCGCTCTCTGCACGCAGCAGCAGGAGCAGCAGCACATCGTGCGAGGTCGCGAGCAGCAGCTCCTTCACCAACTGGCAGCATGCAGACGCTGCTGCTCTTGCTGAGAGGCTGCTGCTGCTCGACAACTTGCACATCCTTGCGGAAAGCAGCATCGGAGGAGGCAACCGCAGCAACAGCAACAGCAGCAGCAGCGACAGCAACATTGGCAGCAGCAACAGCAACATTGGCAGCAGCAACAGCAACATTAGCAGCAGCAACAGCAACATTGGCAGCAGCAACAGCAACAGCAGCAGCAGCAACAGCAACAGCAGCAGCAGCGAGAGGAAGAGCATTGACAGGAGGTCCTGGCTTGAGGTGTTGGAGGCAGAGTTGATAGAGGATCGAAGCAGTGCAGCAACAGCAGCAGGAGCAGGAGCAAGGAAGGATGTTTCAAAGCGAGCGCGACGAGAAGCAGCTCGTGCCTCTCGAGCAGCAGCGCAGCAGGAAGATGTGGAGTTGCTGTTTCCAACGTATGCATGCGAAGCAGCAGGGATGCATGGGAGCAGCAGCAGCAGCAGCAACAAAGAAGACGCAGCTCTGTCGCTGGAAGTGGAAGAAGAAGAAGAAGAAGAAAAAAAAAAAGAAGAAGAAGAAAAGATGCATGGGGCTGTTGCATGGTGTGAGGTCACGCAGCAGCAGCAGCAGCAGCAGGAAGACAACGACGAGCAACAGCAGCAGCAGCAGCAGGAAATCACGCCGGAGGAGACGCTTTCAGCAGAAGAGAACAAGGCCACTGAAACCGTGTGGATGCAGCTGTTTGAAGTAGAGGCCTACCGCGCTACTGCAGCAACAGCAGCAGCAGAACAGCAAAGAGAGAAGACAGTTGAATTCAAGAAGGAACAGGAAGAAGTGAATGATGATGAAGAAGCAAACGCTATCCGCGAGACACTCGTCGTATGTCACCCCACACCAGTCCATGCTCATGCAGCTACACGAATGCTGCTGCATGCAAAAATAGCTACACGACTCAGACCTTGTTACACTTGCATGCAGCATAAGGTGCACAGCAGCATCTCTGCCTACTCCCATATACATATCTATATATATCCCCGTAGTTTTACTGTCTGTCTATATATATTGCCTATACACATGAATAACATACATATATATATATATATAGGGAAGTTAGCCGCGTGGGAGTTGCATGCGCATGCGTGTGGGGAAATGTTTGTTGAGGGAGAAGAAGCATATGCAAGCATCGATGATGATGATGACGTTTTCTGCTGTTGCTGGTGGATATTTGCTGCAGACAACGCTTTGCATGCGGGTTGCATCGCCGGAGATGTTTGGTTCTCATTCTTCTTCGATCTCTGCAGCAGTGCGTCCATTCTCTTCTGCAGTGAATATGCAGCAGCAGCAGCAGCAGTGGGTGGAGGTGGCAGCAGGCGTAGATGCTGCTGCACTCCCGCTGCTGCTTGCTGCTGCGTTGCGTACTGGATCGTTGCTGTTGCCCGTCTCCCCGCGGACGCTGCAGCAGGAGCAGCAGAAGCTGCAACAACTGCTGCTAGAGGACGATGAAGACGCAGCGACAGCTCCAGCTAGATCCCCACTTCACCAGCAGCAGCAGGAGCAGCAGCAGCAGCAGCAGGGAGGAGAGGAGCAGCAGCAGCAGCAGCAAGAAAAAGAAGAAGAAGCGTTAGAAGAAGAGAGGACCGTCTTGGAGCAGCTGGCAGCAGCGCGTCGCGCACAGCAGCGGGAACGCATGCGGAAGTTGCATTTTTTGCAGTTGCTGAAGATATCTCGTGCTCCTGCTATTGCTTCTGCTTCTTCTTCTGCTGCATGCGCCTTCTATAGCGAGGGACATCCGGCACTGCTGCAGCTGCTGTGGCCAGCAGCAAAACAACTTGAACAGGTTGCTGCTGCTTTGCTGGAGGTGTTCGAGCAGCATCCCGTGTTGGAGAAAATCATCTCCGTCACGCAACGCTTCGGCTGCATGCCGTTGCTGCATACTCCTCCTGCTGCTGCTGCTACTCTTCTCGAGCTGCTGCTGGACCTTGCTGCAGCATGGAAGGCCTCCGTCAGCATCGCGCATATCAGCATGTTGCTTGAGCATGCACTGCCTCAGAGCGACACACAGCAGCAGCAGGAGAGAAGGGGTGGCGACCAGCAGCAGCAGCAGCAGAGGCAGAAGCAGGCAGCAGAAGAAGAAGCAGCAGCAGCAGCAGAAGCGAGCTGCTGCAGGTGGAAACACGACGCACGGCTGCTGCTGGAAGCGTGGGATGCTGCAGTAGCAGACGTGCAGCGACAGGTGTTGCTGCTGCGAAGGAGACAGCTGCTCGAGTGGAGGTGGTTAAGGGAATTTAGGGAAGAAAGAGAAACAAAGAAGGCTCTGCATTGGCTGCCTTATCTCTATGCTGTTGCTGCTGGGACGTATGCAACAACAGTCGCTCCTGCTGCTGCTCATGCTGCTGCTGCTATGGTGACAAAGAAGCAGCAGCAGCAACAGCAGCAACTTCTCGAGTTGCTGCTGCAGTTCCTCTTCACTGCCCCTCTCGGCCAATGGAACTGTCGCCTGAATATGCTGGAGCTCTGTGGAGCTCTTCGAAGAGAACACCAGGAGCTTCTCTCCCTCCGGCAGCAGCAACCGATGCAACAGCAGCAGCAGCAGCAATCAATGCAGGTGCTGCTAGTGACCGAGCAGTCTGTCGATGAGAAGAGAGATGAAGAAGAGAGACAGTCTCTTTTTGAAGGGGCAGCAGCAACAACAGCAGCAGCAACAGCAGCAGCACGTGGGGATGATGACTCGTTTGCAGACGGTGATTGTTCTTCTGTCTTGTCGTCTCCTCCTCCTCCTCCTCTACCGTCTTACGTTTCTTCCTCTTCTGCTGTTGCTGCTGACGTGACAGCATGCTGCAGCAGCAGCAGTGCGGTGTTGCTGCAGCAGCTGCATCGACTCGTCGTCGGTGGGGGGTGCCTTGCTGCAGTCGAGGCAGCGCAGCAGCAGGCACGCATGCAACTCGACGTTAAAGTGAAGGAAATCATCAGCAGAACGCGCTGGGATCTTCACAATCGACAAAGCATGAAAGAGTATGCTTTTCTCTCTTCTCTCGAACACCTGTGTCCTCTCCCTCCTCTCTCATCTCCACGCTGTCTCGTCTCCACCCTCTCTCGTCTCCCCCTGTCTCGTCTCCACCCTGTCTACGCATGCTGCATCCTGGCTTTGCAGAGACACTACACAGTTTTCTCTTGCCCCCCCTCCTATATGCATATATATATATATATATATAGAGAGAGAGAGAGAGAAAGAGTGAGAGAGAGAGAGAGGTATGCATAGATATATATATATATATGTATATGTATATAGAGGGAGAGGGGGATAACTACGTGTATGTAGAGAGAGTTGTATATAGAACTATGTATCGAGATACTTAGGTAAGGTCAGAGTGACTAGGGAGAAGCATGCCTCTACCGACGCGAATCCACATATATAGAGAGACTTCTCGTTTTCCCTTGGAAATTCATCTGGTAGAATATCTGTGAATAGAGATGGTGAAGAAGATGAGGAAGAAGCAGACGAAGAGAGCTTGATGCTGGTGTGGGGTGTGGACGCAGGTCAATACGACGCGGACACTTCCAACTGGGTAAAGCGATGAAAACCTACGAAGAGGTGCTGCTGCAGCCAGCAGCAGACTCGGCTCTCGTGCCTGCAGCAGTGCATGCAGCAGCTGCTCGCGTAGTGATTATGCTGCTCGCACAACCACTTCGTTCCCTCTTTACAACTTCTGCTGCTGCTGCTATTGCTGTCGCTCCGAAGAAGACGCCTCCCCGTACTCCCAGCAGCCAGTCTGCAGGCAGCAGCAGCAGCAACAGCAGCAGCAGCAACAGCAGCAACAGCAGCAGCAGCAGCAACAACAGCAGCAGCAGCATATTGCAGTCGATTCTTGCAGCTTTGTTCCCGTGTGATGCCGCTGTTGGAGGCTGGCCTCGCTTTGCTGCAATGGGACCAGCAGCAGCAGCAGGAGCAGCAGCAGCAGCAGCAGACGGAGGCAAAGAATGTGAAGCAGCAGCAACTGGCGTGGACTTCCCGCATGCGCAGGAACGCGAGGATCCGCTGCTGCAGCGTCTGTGGGGTTGTGAACGTGCAGCTGCTGCTGCTGGGGTGCATGCAGCAGCATCTACTACACACCGACAATGACAGAGCTGGCGCTGGAATACGTTGATATGACCGCAGAGTTCACTCGTGCGCGTGCTGCTGTGTCCGCTGCTGCTGCAGCACAAGCGCAGCAGCAGCAACAGCAGCAGCAACAGCAGCAGCAGCAACTGCAGCAGCAGCAAGAGAAAAGGAACCCGTATACCGCACAGCAGTTACAGCGTATGTATTGCACGTTCAAGAAGACGCTGTTGCATGTGTTGAAGGTTCCGGTGCTGCGTGCGGCTGCTACTCCTTCGCTGCTGTGTCAGTTGCTGTATGATGCATGCGGGCTTCCCGCTTCTTCTTCTACTGCACCACATCCCCTCTCTTCTTTCTGCGCTCCTGCTGCTGTGGATGCATGCAACAGCACGCAGCAGCAACAGCAGCAAATCCCTTCGTGGCTGCTGCTGCTGCAGCTACCTGCTGTCGAGCCTCGGCTGCAACAGCAGCAGCAGCAGCACGACACTACTGCCAGAGCGACCGGAGCAGCGCTGCTGTCGTCAGAAGCAACACGTTGCAGTTACATAGCGTCTTTGCTGTTTTCAAAGGCATCTGAGCGTGCGTCTCTTCCTGCTGCTGCTGCTGCTTGCAAGCTCCTTCCGAGCTTCTTTGGAGCTGTGTGGCAGTCTGCTGCGCAGGCTTGGTATCCTCAGCTGCAACATTTGCTGCTGCTGCTGCAGCAGCAGCAACAAGGCGTCGCACCCCACCAGGACGTGCGTCAGGACTATCCCTTGCTGCTTGGAGTCATAGCTGGTTTGCTGCTGCTGCAGCAGCAGCAGCGACGCCGGTGTTGGGCAGCTGTGAGCACCTTCCAGCAGGCTCTCGACTACTTAGCAGTCGTCAGCTGCTGCGAAGGGAAGGAGAGTCTGCTGCTTCCTGCTGCTGCGTTCGATCTCCTGCTGCAGCAGCTGCAGCGCAGCAGCGAGGCCTTCCAGCAGCTGCTGGGAGTCCTGCGAACTGCTGCAGAGGCAACGAAGGAAGTCGACGTGCAGCAGCTGCTGCAGCGACAGCAGCGACAGGCTGCTGGTGTATGTACACCGGAAGAAGATGAAGTCAGCGCTGCTATCGCAACTGCTGCAACTGCTGCTGCTGCTGCCACCAGGGACAGCAACAGCAGCGCAGAGAAAGAAGAAGAAGAAGAAACAACGCTACAGGCGCAAGAACAGCAGCAGAACGCTGCAGAGAAGAAGCGTCTGCAGCAGCTCAAGGCAGCCAGACTGCTGTTGAGGAAGGAATATCAATTGCTGCAGCAGCTGCAGCTCCTGCTGCTGTCTTCACCGGAAGGGAGGATCTTGCACTATGAAAAGAAATACCATAACGTTCACTCAGCATCTTCTGCTGCTGCTACACTCCGTCAATCTGCATCCAGCGTTTTATCTCCTTTGACGTCCTCTTTCATTCGCCCTGAGAGTGCTGCTGCTGCTGCAGACGCCCATACTGCTGTTGCTGCTGCAGACACTCACGCTGCTGCTGGTGCTACTGCAGCTGGTGCGCTAGACGCTGCGGTGCAACAGCAGCTGCTGCGTGTTCGAGTGGAATTGCTGGAGGAAGTCGCGCAGCAGCTGGAGGTTCAGCAGCACAGACTCGCTGCAGCAGTGTCGTTGCTGCTGGCTGCTGATGCTCCTGCTATCTCTCTGAAGAATCTCCTGAGGCAGATAGCTGCAGCTGAGCAAGCAGCTCGCAATCTTCTGCAGCAGCAGCAGAGGCAGCAGCGCAGCAACAGCAACAGCAGGGAGAAGTGTTGTTTTGGATTAGGTATTTCATACAGTAGCAGCACGAGAGCACCAAGAGAGGAAGAGCGTGCTGCAGCAGCAGCTCTTCAGCAGTTTTCTTCTTCTTTGTCGCTGCTGCTGCTGCAGGGATCTGTAAATGTCTTTACCCGAGAAGCAGCAGCAGCAGCAGCCGGAGAACTGACGGCTGCAGCAGAAGACGAAACAGCAGCAGCAGCAGAGTTTGCTGTTGATGGGTCTTTGCTGCAGCCGTGTGGTGCTGCTGCAGCAACTGAAGAAGGAGAACACCCCACACTGTCTCCGTTTCCGCTCCCATCGCTGGAAGGAACCTTTCGCTTTTCTTCTTTTGCTGCTGCATGCCGAGCACTTTGTCTTTCTCTTCCGTCCCTGCGAGTTAATGCATGCAGCAGCAACGCAGCAGAAGAAGCAACAGCAGCAGTAGTCAATGGGAAGCAAATGATAGAGGGAAGAAGCATGCATGCGGAAGCAGCAGTAGATCGCTCAATGTGTCTGCTGCAGCTGTGCATGCGACGTGGATTCGGGGTGCTTCTGAGTGCCTTTGATTGTTTAGAAGGCAGCAGCAGGATAGGCCTGGCAACAGTGCAGCAGGTGCAGCAGCTCGTGGAGCGGGGCTACTACTGCAGCAACAAGCAGCAGCAGCAGCAAAGAGAGAAGACGCAGCAGGCAGCAGCAGGCGGCATGGGATTGTCAGACGAACCAGCAGCAGCAACAGCAAGGAATGCAAGTGAAGAGATAGAAGACGACTGGCAGCTCGATACTGTCAAGCAGCAGCAGCAGGAAGAGGATCACCAGCAGCACGATGCTGCTGATGAATCCTGCGAAAAACAGCAAGTACGTCACTACAGTGAAACAATAAACAACTGCTCTGTTACATCTTGTGTTGGCAACGTGGAAAGGTGTCTTCAATATGCACATGCACAGTATACAGGGGTTTAGGTTGACTGCTCGTGCATGCATCTGATCAGCATCCTATCGTATATCAGTTTATCAGCTTCCACATATATGTCTGTGGGTATAGCTATGACAGTGGAATCAATATATATATATCGTCGAAGGCTGTAGCAGTGTATTTGACATGTAGAGAACAGAGAGGAAGAAAGAAGCAGGGTTGATATGAAGAAGGTCTATTGGAGAGTGCATGCAGCAGGATGATGCATGTGCATGCACTGTGGGGTGTGCTGCTGCTGGGTGGCTGGCGTTGCTTTGCTGCAGGAGGAGGAGGAACCCGTCGTAGACGTGTCTTTCGACCTGGAAGCAGCAGCAGAAGCCGAGCAGCAGCAGCAGCGAGGAGGAGGAGAAGAGCAACAGCAGCAGCAAGAAGAGGAAAAAGATCTTGATGAAGAAGCAGGGGATGTGAAGTTGGAAGAGGGAGGAAAGCTGCAGCGCAGCAGATGGGATAAGGAGGGAGCGACTGACGAGGAGAAGAAAGAAGCAGAGGAGCAGAAGGAATCGATTGAAGCTGCAGGAGGTGGCGAAGCAGCCAGTGACGAGACAGAGTGGGCAGCTGCATGCAAGCAACAGCAGCAGCAGCAAGGAGAAGAAGAAGAAGACACACAGCAGCAAAAGTCGTCAAACAAAGACGAGCAGCAGGAGGAAGGAACGGTGAGGAGGATTCAGCACGATCCTCCTTCTGCATGCGTGGAAATCTCTCGCTATCTCGACGATGTTGTCTTTACAGCCTCTGCATGCACCTTCATCATCACATGTTTTCACTGTCTCTCTATTCTGGTCGTCACGTGTATTCACCAGTGCCTCTATCTGCACATCCGTATCAGATGCATGCAGACTATATATAATTAATATATATATATATATATAGAGAGAGAGAGAGAGAGTATCATAGGCAACATCGTTTTATGTCTATAGTGAGCGGATACAGAGTGTATGCAGGTCGCGGAGTGCATGTCGGAGAAAGAGGAGGAAGAGAGGCAGTTAGATGGAGGAGATGTGGTTGCTGCTGCTGCTGCTGCTTCAGTCGTGAAGGTGCATGCAATTCCACATGACTTTTTCGATGAAAAAGCGTGACCCCTTTTTGTATAACTTTAACATCTCTCTTCTGCTGCTGCTGCTGCTGCAACATGCACAATGCTGCTGCTGCAACATGCACACTGCTGCTGCTGCAACATGCACATTGCTGCTGCTGCTGCAACATGCACACTGCTGCTGCTTCTTCTGTGTGACATTGGAAGTTTCTGAAGGGTGCACGTACATGAGGCTGTTTTTGCTGCGTGCTGGATACTGGTGCTGCAGGAAGAAGAGAAAGAGGAAGGAGGAGAAGGCGAAGAAGAGAATGAAGAAGAGAGAGCAGACGCCGAGTATGAAGTGTCAATTGAAAGGCGTGGGGGGAAGGAAGAAGCAGCAGGTGAAG
>CATKUM010000438.1:0-34190 GCA_949786405.1 Onychomys arenicola
GTAGAAGAGAGGACACAGGAGGACAGGAAGAACCACGTGAAGGGGAAGGATATGACGGACATGAAGAGGGGTAAGCAAGAAAAATCGCAAGAGCAGAGTGGATAAAGAAAGAGAGACGAAAGTGAGAAGAAAAACCCGGTGCTCGCACCAGCAGTGAAACAGCAACAGACATTCCGATTCTTCTCATCGAGGACAAAGCAGACGAGAGAAAGGAGAAATCAATATTTTGCTTCCGCGTCTGCACATGTCAAATATTTTTTCACCCGTCTCCGTGTTGCTGCTGCAGCTGCTGTTTCCCATCGCTGCTGCCTTTGAGGGCTGCCTCTTCGTGCTGCAGACGTCTCCTCGAGCGAACTTTGCTGCTTTTCTGTTCACGCATATCAGCACGAAACAGGCTGCCCGTGGCGACGGCGCGACTGCTGCTGTGAGTGAACAGGCTGCGGCTGCTGCCGTCTCCTGCAACAGACGAGAACTGTGTGTCTTCCTTCGTCCTGCTGCTGTTCTTATTCCGTGTCGCACTTTCGACCGACTTGGAACTTGTCGCCGTCTCGTCTTCTCTCTCCTGTTGTTGCTGCTGTCGCCCCACGCGCCCGCTGAAGCAAATCCCATGCAGCATCCCCAAAGAGACTCATCCTCGATAATCTTGCCATATTCACCAGCACTGCTGCTGCAGCCTCTACAACTGCTGCAGGCTCCATGGTCACCTCTGCGGGTCTCCGCTATGCTGCTGGATGTGGGAGACGCGCGTCTGCTGCCACGAGACATGAGTCTGCTGCTGCTGTTTTTCTCCTCTCTGACGCTGATACTGCGACTGCATGTGTCTCTACACGCTCCAATGATGCATGCAATACCGTTGCTGCAACTTAACGAAGAAGAGCAGGAATGACAATAATCCCAAGTGCTCAAAGAAGTGGCTTCCGTGCCCGTCGTATTGCAGCTGCAGTCAACCTCTCTAAAGCAAAGGATGCTGCTGCTTCTCAGTCCTACACCCCCGATTTTGTTGCTCTTGGCGCTGCTGTGGGCGCTGCTACTGGCGCTTTTGCTGGCGCTGCTGTTGGCCCTGCTATCGGCACTTTTGCTGGCGCTGCTGTTGGCGCTGCCACTCGCCCCGCTGGGGCTCTCATTGTCGCTGTTGTCGTTGCCGCAGTTGGAAGCGATGGCCCTCAAGTTCTTGCTACTGCCGATGCTACTGCCGTTGCTGCTGCAGATGCCATCGGCAGGAGCATCTAACTTTCTGCATTGCAGCACTCCACATGTCAAACACGCAGGAGCGAAGGCGGGACATTTGATTCTGCCAACAACAGCGCAGACGCATGACCTGCTGCTGCTGCTGAAGCTGCATCTGCTGCCGCTGGCAAACCCCCTGCTACTGTAGAGGCAACAAATGCCGCCGCTGGCAAACATCCTGCTACTGTTGAGACTGCATTGGCTGCCGCAGGCAAACATCGTGCTGCTGCCGCTGCTGCCACTCTTGGCGGAGTTGCTCTCGGGACTGGTGCCGATGCTGCTGCGGGTATAGCCGAGACTATACCCGTTCAGAATTAGCCTCCATCTAGCGCATACGAAACGTTTTGAAGGCGCCCTTGAGACGCTGCTGACAGCTGACAAGTTGCTGTATGTGCTGCTGCTGCTGCACCGGGGTGCGCTTCCTCGGTGGCATACAGCGCAGAGTTTAGCAGTAAAGAAGAGTCCTACTCTCCTCATCATGTCTACCCTTCTTTCCATTGCCGTCTTCTCTCACCTTTCTTTGCTGATGCAAGCCGCAGCCAGCAACGTTTTCCGCTAGTGTGTAGGACCCCCATCGAGCGAAGCATCGTGCGCTAGCTCAGCGCACCTTAAAACCTGTTGCTGTGTTTTCCCTCGCGTTGCAATAGGCTCCTCAAAGAGGCCTTCGTGAGGTTATATTGCAACGGAAAACCTTCTCAGGAATATGCACGTGTAACATGACCGTTTAGTTCAGCGATGTATATACATCTCAGTGAGGTGCGCACAGCGACGCTGCGGGGTTTCAATGTGATACGGTGTACGTACATCGACGCAGACAAGGCGTGGCCGCTAGAAACAAAAGTGCTAAAGCATCCGAGAAAATAAAGAACGTGCTCTATCTCTTTAGATTACTTTCTAAGGCGGAGAACGTGGGAATTGAGGCTTAGAAAATTAGCAATATAAAAACCAGGTATGGAGAGGCGGAGCTCTCGGCAAAGAAAAAGGCAGACGAAGTAGGTGACTAAGAGAGAGAAGTTAAAAGAGATTTTATGCACAAAGAAGAATACTTTTATCCCACGTATACGTCACCATACACACAACACAGGCCAACAGTTGTTCTGGGTTTGTCGCAACGTGTTTTTTACGCGTGAAAAAAACAAAAAACTCCACCCTACGGAGAAAGAGGAAGGAACGAACGTTGTTCCGTGATCAAGGGTAGCCCACCGCTCGAAAATACCAGCAAAAAAACCCTGGCAATGACGCTGCTGTCATACATTTCCATCTCGAGGGTCGCAGGTCTGTAGAGAACGCGAGAAGGGAAATCCAAACGCACACATGTGTGCATTTATGTATAAGCGTAGAGATAATATTTATCCAAGTTAGCCTGTTCTGTGAAGAAAGAGGAGGCGGATGGTGCAGAGGAACGGGGCCCGAGCCAGATAGTTTTGCAGCCGAGGTCGCAGCTTGGCGCTGGGATACACACACAAACATTTTTCGAGCCGTGATTCTCTTATTTTCCTTGAATGTGGAAAGTGTTGAGTTCTGATATGTGGAGTGGAGTTTCGGGAAGCAGGAACGTTCCTGTGAAAAAGCTCTTGTGTAGCGCTACTAGACACATAGACAGCCGCAGTTTCCCTTTCCGTGTGGAAGGTGCTTTTCGCTTTCATTTTACAAAATGTAAACTTCGTTTACTGCCAAGAAGGTCAGTCCCGAATTCAAGGCAAACACAAAAAATCATCCAACTTCTGTGCTCCTCCGGTGAATGATATATGAACATACAAAACCTCCATGCACACAAGAAAAGGGGCTGACATGCACATGCAAGCCATCGTCGAGAGCCGCCGGTGTCCCACTGCGAACGCCTAGCGCTGTCTGTTTTCTTCGGAAAGGTGCCAATTCCAGTTATAGACGGCAAGGAAACGCGCTTTGTATAAGCTGCTAGTCCTCTCTTTTCAAGTCCTCTACCTGCCCGAGCAACATTTTAGCTGCGATTTTTGGTGGTCGGGGGGTGATCCATCTCTTCGTACGTACACACCACGAGGAGGAGAGGTAGGCCGCGCCGTACGAGAAGATGAGTCTTCTCGATATACCAAAGACACAAAGACGTTGAAGTAAAAAGAATACTTGTTAATGCTTGCTTAATACAAAAATTGAGAGAGTGGTGGTCACCTAAAGACATGGCGTTACAGTGGATAGAGTATGACATGGCGTTACAGTGGATAGAGTATGACTGTCACAGAAGAGTTGTGTACACTATATTTTGTTATTTCTGGCAGTAGATGAAACCACACTCTATTTTCTCATTTTTCATTGGAAGGTGTGCATGCTACAAAGTGTACAAGGCAGCCTATTCCACTGTGAAAGGTACAGCTACGGCAGATGAAAATTGAGGCTCTATGTCACACAGGGCTTACAAGTCTATTGTAGACAAGAGAATTTCACCCGTATACTGAGAAGCAAAAAGTGTTGCCTCGAGAATTATATGCAGTTGCAATAGATAAATATTGCGTAACTTGATTAGAAGGGACGCACACTCGAGAGATCTGGAATTTCCACGTGCATGATCGTTGCTTCGGAGCCGGAGAGGGCTCTTTCCTTGTAGTGTAGATACCACTATGAAACGTGAAGCGTCCAGCGGAGGCTAGCGTGATTCCCGAAAGATCCACTTCCCTGTATTAGATGATTTCTCATTACGTGAGCTGCGAACTCCACAAGGACTCCTCTCATTTTCGTGTAAAGGTTCTCCGCTCTAAACGGTGCAGCTGCTCTACTTGTTATGTGACGCTGAAGGAAGATCTGCCCAGCGTTTCAAATACTAAATTCACTTTTCAATGCAACGAAATGAACACTCATAATTTCTGCAGTAGATGCATCATGGTTTCATTGTATCGCATGTGTAGATCTCATATGTAGAAGACAACTCGTACGCAGGAGGCCTGAGCAGCGTGTGAAGAATGAACTTTAAAGAAACACACTTCTGCATGATATAATCTAGCAGACCTTCACTGTAGAATGTGAATTGTGAGCCCGCGAGGAAGTCTTCTGCAAAAAATCCACTTTCACTTAACCAACACATATTTTCCATTTACGAAAATCGTTTACGGCAGACTGGCTTGACTGCAAGTAGGAGCGCACGTATATGCATAAATAGATTTGTTCTCATGTGTGCGCACGCGTGTGGATGTATACCCGTAATGTATGCGAATCGGAGCAGTCTAAACAAGCTGAAAAGGAGTCCTTTATGCCTTTATGGGATTCGTGGGGATCAAACAGTGTCATCCGCTCTTCAAACATACGGAAATAGTCGCTCTAAGGACCACAGGGCACGTGGGTGTACGCGCACGTCTGTGTGAATGTGCGCATATCTGTCAAATACGTATGTATATATAAATGTACTGCAATATAACATATATGTATATGCTGGACGTTTTCCTGTCAGCACGTGTATGTGTGTACACGTACCTGCGAAGATATGGATGCGCTAGTCCCGCTGTGATATACTGCAGAATACCATCATGGTCAGCTGTACAGAAAGCTCCCCAGTGTCTCAAAAACATGTTGACAAAACAGTTATATACACAGGGACGGTACGCAAGAAAATAGTGGAACATCCTACCCGCTCTACTTGGGGAAGAAAAGCAAAAAGCACCCGTCGTTTCAAAGGCCGCAAAAGAGCTACATAAACAACTACCAGTAGTTGAGATGTTTCTAGCAGTAGTAGTGATGCGATTCATAATCGACGACGCGGGTGCCGTCAGCGGTGCTGGTAATCGACTGATAATAGTTCTTTTGAGTCATACGAGTACAGTCAGCTTTATTTCAAAACAGATCATTCAGGAGCACTCAATTTGAAGGTCGTTTCTACGCTCAATGCAAAGCAACGCCTTGACGCAGGGCACGAAGAATACTTTTGCTGTCACTCATGGTTGTACCGATTTAACTACTAATAACAGTGCAGTCAAAGTAACATTCCCACTCACTCTTCCTACTACAAATGCAAAATACTTCTGGACTCTGTGACCAATTCAACTCGCGAAAGATGGAATAAACTTGCCATGATAGCTATGCAACCATATTTTTTTTTAAGTGTGTGCACGTTTGCATTACATTCCGGTCACGGGTACTTTGTGGCTATATGCTTGTTTTTATACATACGTTCAGCTAGGTATGTCACTGCGCACCTATATGTGGATAGATAGATACGGACACACACATATGGAAACCGGTGTTGGTGTATATTTACATATATATATGCGTTGGTGTTTACAGACGTGTACTCGTATAAGTGTAACTCTACATTTACTTGTTGGTTATACTTGCAAGAGCTTATGCCCCTCGGAAATGATCATATGTGTATTGCTTGCGCACAATTGTGCGCCGGTTGGATTTTTGGATACCTGATTGGGTGTGCGTATACTCTTATGTGCGTGTATGTGCGGTTCTGTAACTTCTGCGTATTCGTCTATGTGTACACAAAATTGTTGATGTGTACGGGCGTTTACGATTCCATTCGAATCAGGGCGTATTTATGTGGCCTGTGTGGTCAGGCAAACAATGCAAATTCCTCTAAACTTATGTCAGCCGGCACCGAGAAAGTATATACCGCTGTACAAGTGTCATTACCATGATGTACATGTCTATCTACAGAGAATAATTTAGGCTTAGGTGCACAAGTACAGGTTTATGCAACAGGAAAGACACCCAGATCTGTTTGCCTACGTCTGTAAAGCTCCTTGCTTTCTACGACACTCTTATTTTGCATACGCGTATATATGCACATACTCTCCAGGAAACCTTATTGCAAAGCGTGCTCACATACGTATATATCTGTGTGTATGGGGTAATGGAGTGTAGGTAGTAGACACACTCAGCTAACATGAGGGAGGCTGACCTTAGGAGTGTATGTTTTGGTAAATGTACTGCAAACTTGAATAGCAGACCTGTATTTGGGTGCTCCGCTACCAAATGAGGACGTGTACACAAATGTATATGAGGATCAGTACTTCTTGGCACTTACACAAATGGACAGACGTGTGTGGCGACATGAGTTACGTGTCGTGAACAAAAATATCTAAACGGAGATTCCATGAAAAGATGGAATGCAGAAAGTTACCTTCATGTACATTTCAGGAAGAAGCACGCCATCGTTGTGGAAGAGATCCATGCGAAAGAGTCAAATGCACACGTTGAGAAAAAAGTAGTGCTTCCTTCCATTGCAGAACATCTCTCATATTTGCTCTGATTCTCGTGTGATATTGTTTGGCGACTATTCTGTTGTCTCCCCACACGAGTTTGGATGGTGTTTCTGTACTCTTGGGCAGATCCACTAGGAAATATATCTATACGTCTACACGCACCAAAAATCCGTAAGTACAATTATCATATATGTGCATGTTAGAAGGTGAGTACACAAAAGAATCGAACTAAAGTGCTCGCGAAGTCACTTAAAAAGCTGTAGGAGTACATTTTGCGTTCCCATGCTGTAAACCAGTTTCGGAGACATCTCCCACATACCTCAACGTAGCGACTTCATAATTGATAATGACATATATGCACATAGTAAGTAATACTGAACACCATGCTTACATACAACCATACTCTAAAATATGTGCGGGTCCGTAAGAACGAACAACCCTACTGATCCGGCGCGAAGACTCTCTTGGATTCGTCACTACCCAATTAATATGTGTTTCTCGTGTAGCACTCCTCATTTCCGCACACATCAGGGTGCATACCGTAGAGGGGTAGATGTCTGTATATATACCGTTCGGGTACGTGTGATTTTATCTGTTCTGGCGCTTTGCCTGCGAAGACGGAGTCGTAAGTGCGCTTGTGCAAGTGCAAGCAACTGCACGTTGAGCTTCCACTTTCCCTAGTAAAATCCGCCGCAGCATACAACTCTACATGCCAATCACAATATTAGACGTTGCTGGGAAAAGGTGGTGCTAAACTAGCTAAGTAGCACTGGTACTTCCGTCGTGCACGACTTGAGATGGGTCATGTGGGAATTCGCTTGCCTGGTTGGAAGAACAAAGCTCAACACTCGGCGAATCTTGAGGTGTGGTAACTCCAGGCGAAGACATTGATGGACATTGACATCAATCTGGACAAGGAGGCAGGGAAATTGTCAGCAGGGACTGGTACGTAAAAATCTGCGAGAAGCTGTAACGACGAGGCGACAACCTATTTGCTGGAGACTATACTGTCACAGTGATAAACTCACCCGACGGATCTAAAATATGTTGGGCGGAGTAAAGAATGACCTCAACTCGGCGACCTAGAACGCCGTACGCGCACGATGAAAGACGTGCAGGCAGCGGGGCAGTTACTACTATTTCAGAGCAAGAAGCGTACAGCATAATATTCACCAGGGAGTGAACTTTGTGTGTGTGTGTGTGTGTGTGTGTGTGTGAGTGAGTGAGTGCGTGAGTGAGTGAGTGAGTGAGTGAAGTAGTGACATACGTTTGCCTGGGGGAAATGTGGAAGTCCACCGGCTGTGCAGTGCGATAAACGTTCCGATGAGATCATTCCCTTTCTAGGATGTGAATTCCCTGGCGGGAAAGAGTAAGTAGTAGACCAGAAATGACCTATATACTGGAACTTGACCCTCCGAAGAGTAAAGTCCACCATGTGTGGACGTAAGCTGTTCGAACCTCGACGTAAGGCAGACCACGTGCTTTTTCGCAGAGGGGATTGACGCAAACATGCGGAGAGAGTGTCCCACAACGAATCTTGCTCTGTCAGGCGTTGTGACGCTATGCTAGTTCACACGCGGAGACGGGGTGAATCTATCTTCTCCCAAACTGGATACGTCTCCGTGCAGTTGCCTTTGGCATCACGCTAGAAGACCATTGAAGAAAAACATACACTCCACAGGTGCAACTCTTCCTGGCTGCGATGGCGCATTGTGATATGTTAACAGGGTTGTGCGTAGTAAGTCCCCTATCAGGCTGTTTTTGTCTCTAGACATGACTGACCGGACGTAATTGGGAATATCATAGCATGAATGCTTATAAGTGGGGTACAGCTATTCCACACGGAAAGTAACTGTCCATTTGCTGGTAAAGGTAGGCCCTGTTGCGTACAGGTGTGTGCGTCTGCGCTTGTGCACACCACCTTAGTCACCCGAGTGTCCGTGCGCAAGACGCATGATCTGTTCACAATAAATTGTTCCTTCACTAAAATTGCTAGGTGTGCATACTTGTCAACCACGATAACGTCGACTCAGCTGTCTAGATTTATCTTTTGGTAAGAGCGTATTGTGATCAAACAGAGGAGCGTGAGCCCATGTGTCGCTTGGAATGACCAAATTCTCGCGATTTCTTTTGATCCTGTGCGCAACCTCCATGCATAAGCTACTGCCAAATGCATAGGTGGTCTCCCTACACAGCAGCCACACAGACGTGCGGAAAGGCTAACCTAGTGAATGATCAGATAGCATACTCTACGTAATCACCCCAATGGGATACAAGGGCATCCTGCCGTTGTGTGTGTCGAGGTCACCGTCTCTGCCAGATTTTTTCCTGAATAAGAATAGTAAGAAAGCGAAGCGCTAATAGTCTCTCCATGCGGATTAGTGAAGGCCTGCCAGAGGCGTGGTGGCCAAACCCCTAAAGCAGCTCGTAAACCTCGACTGCAAATCTGGCATCGGCATTACTGCGTCATCAGCACGTTTCAAGGAACTACCGACTAACCCTTGTGGTCTGCATGATGCAGAATTTGTCGTATACACTGGTATACGTACACATAGGCTTATATATGAGTGAAAGACCAGACATATTCTGGTGCTTGGGTTAACAAGAAACCTTCTCAACTGACGCTCTGGCAAACGCATCGTAAGCCGTCCACGACCTGTCCGTGTGTTTGACTATGCCATGCGGACGTGGAGCACTTCGCTCTCTGCCGCCTTTGTGGAAACACACGTACATATGCGTGATAACCAAGTAATGGATGGGTACGGGCGCCCGCCTGTACGTTGTTTTCACAGACTACGCTTTGATGCACCCGCCTAGGCGTGCGCTTCGCTGTACATTGCGCAAAGGTCGACAGGAGCTCCAGGCACTAAATCGAGAGCTGTTGGTGTGGTGTATGAAGGTAGAAGTATCCAGGTGAACAGGTAGTTCTCCACCTACGTCGCACCGACCTTCTTCCCTAGCAAGTGTGCACAAACGAATTCTTACACAGACCACCGATATGCACGAGAACCTTAGATGGTGGCAACCGTGTATGGCTATATATACATATATATATTTAGCTGAAGTGGAGAGGCTAGAATAGGGTATGTGGTGGTGGTGATCCGCAGGACCGTCCGGAAGAAACTGCAGTTATTACGCCCTGGAAGTCTTTACCACAGAAGCAGCGATACCACACCACACCGGGGCCTCTTGTGTTGTGAGAAAATTTCGGAGAGGCGTGAATACGTAGCGGAATACTCGTAATTCACTTGGGACTATCTCCGAATTTATGTAAGAAAGCAGACCTGTCTGATTCTGCACGTCCTTACTCCGGAGATTTCTCTACAGTGCTGCCACAGAAGCTGGCTTTAACAGAAACTGCTTTAGCAAAAGAGCCTGCCTTCAGCCGGATATAGATACATACGAACATTTACACACATCCAGACATATGTGCGCCACGTAGATTGCAGTTCGCTTGCGGAGAAAGAAACAGTGGCTCTGATCTGCGGTTTGAGACGCAGCCGACTTTTCATTCACGAGCTACCCTATTTGTGGGCAGTCGGACGTGAGTTTGTTCTGCACAAGAAGCAGTAGCAACAAAAATGCCACAATATTCCTGTTTCTCTGTCTGGAGTCCCCTCTTACGGGGAATGTGAAAGTTCTGCATATGTACGTCAGAAGTGTGCTCTGCGCTGTCCGACGGCTCTGGGGAGGAAATGAGACACGTGGAAATGTTCCTCTCCCTATTTCGCTTCCGTCATCGTCTGCTCGTGGTGGAACTGCTGCTGTGGGGAAGAATAGAGAGTTCGCAGTGCTTATTTTCAAGTCGTGGCCGCTGCAAAAAGTTGAGCGGTCATGCACTATGTAAGAAGCCCAAGTCAGAGCCCTGGATTTCTCATTCTGTACAGAAAAAGGGGGCTGTTATCACTGGCCGCCTCCCCTACACAATACAGTAACACACAACCTCGCGTAGTTCGTGTGCTCGAGCAGCTGCTCGTTGTTGCTAAAGTTCAAAGGGGAAATATCCTTGTCACTGATACAACGAACGCGAACTAAAACTGCGGAAGCAGCCGGAGCGGGAGGAGCAACAGCGGCAGCTCAGCGCTTACAGCACTAATACCACTACTGGTAAAGAAGCAGAACCGGAAGCAGCAGAGCTGCAGCGGCGGCAGCAGCAAAGCATCAGCAGAATAGCGGCGGCAGGAGCTGCAGCAGAAGCAGCTGCAGCAGCGGTGTGGCAAGCAGAACACAGCACCAAAAGTAACAGCTGCGGAGCAACAACTGTTGCAGTTGCTGTATGGATGAGTCACACTGTGGCGCCGTACAATAAACGACGTGGTCCCAGCGCTTGAGCAAGAGGAAGGAGGCGGCTGGGCGACCCGCTGATCAACATGTAAAATGTGCGATGGCTTCGGATTTCCTTCCTCCTTCGTGCATAGTTTTCCTTCACTCCAGGGGGGTTATGGCTCTTTTTTCCAGCCACCGGACATTTCGGTGGCGATTTGGAAATATTCCGTCTCATTTTTCTTTGTCATCACCAAGTGTGAGCGCTACGCGCTCCGCCGGATATTCTATCCTCTTCTCAATGCAGCAGCGTTCGAGTGCAGAGCGGCAGCAGTACGCCAGAGGCCCGGCGACGAACGTAATCTTTTCTTTGCAACATTACGAGCATCAACACTTTTTCTGCCGTCGACTCTCTATCCCCCTTTTCCTGCATGACTATATACGCCCGTGGCTTCAGTACGCTTTTTTTCTCTTATTTAGCTGGCAGATACTGTTTTTCTGGGTCGCACTGCGCGCCGACTACCGCTGCATGTTGTGCCGCGCTGCTGCTTCGATAGCTGCTGTTGCTGCAGTTGTTCCTTCGTAAAATCGCAACTTTCTTTCACTTTATCTTCGTCAGAGAAGGGAGAAAAAAAAGCATGCTGCGCTCTTGCGCCTCTCGCCTCGCAGCTTTTCCCTTCGAAGAGTAAAGACGGACTCTGAGGCCTTTTTCCGCTCCTCGCGCGAAAAAACGCTCCGTCCAAGTAACGCCTGTGACATCATTTTGGATTTCACCGTCTTGCTTCTCCTGCAGAGGTTCTACTGCTGCACTTGCGGCGACTGTTCGCTCAGCAGTTGCCAATGCAGTTGCAATTCCTCCCGTTAACCTTGTTACGCCGCTGCCACTGCTGCCGTCATCTCGGGGTAGAGAAAAACCTGATGCAGCGCTTTGGCTGCTGCTGAACAGCAGACCAGCCCTATGCATCTACTGGTGTCGTGTGCAGCTTCTGTTCAGGCTACCGCGGCCCCCTTTTCTTTGCCTCTTTCTCCTCCGTTCTCTTCCGATTTCTCGGTCGTTCCGCTGAACTGTCTGCCCTTTCTGGGCGCCTACGCTTATCGGGCGTGCTTCTTATTTCGCGTCCGCGTACATGCATGTGTAAACGGACGTGAATATCTCCCCCACATGCGCACAGACTTACGTGCTTCCAGCTATCCATGTGTGGCCTGAGTAGCGTGTTCTTTGACCAGAAGCAGGCGTGCACTGCGCGCGCATATGAAATTCCAGTTTCCTCATTTCCCGTCTCTTTTCCTATCTTCTGTTCTTCCGTTTGCATGAAGGCGAAGGGAAAACAGGGAAAAGACAACTAGCGCCGCTTGGCAGGCGTAGGAGCATACGCGCACGTGAGCGAGGTCGGGCGCGCTCCATGGCCACACACTTCTGATCTTTCCGTAATATCTCCATTTGTCTTCTCCCGCTGTCTCCCACCCTCTTTCTGGGCTGCTTTCCGTGTCATCGCCGCCTCATCGTCAAAACATTTCTTGGTGTGAAACGTTTACCTGAGGGGCCGGTCGCCGCCTTTTTTTTTTAGGCATGTGGATCTGCAGCGCCGGATCAAACAAAGTGACACGGCCGGGCGGCCTTCATCAAAACTTTTTTCTTCCACTACGGGGGCAAACCTTTACGTTTGCTCAGCTTAAGAGAAATACACGAGCGAGAATTCTACACGTGTTAGCGTTTGGCACTGCTTTGAGTCAAATGTACGTACAGGGTGTTTTCAAAGGATCGAGGACTACAGGATCTCCTTTGTGCGAGTGAGAGTCGGACTTGCAGGGAGTTTTCATCTCTTTTCCTTGTTAATGTTTTTTTCCATTTTGCACCATTGTTTGTTGCTTTGTATATATATCTATATATATATCTCTATAAATAAATTCTTAGGTTCCACTTCCTCTCTGGCGTCCGCGTCCTGATTCGGCTCCCTTTTTCTCAAGTGGCGTCGTTGATGTAATTTTGTAGTAGTTATTCCCGCATGGTGAGCAGTCGTCCTCTTTCTGAGGGACCTCGGGGGAAGCCGGCCGCACTTCGCGTCGTCACCGTATTGACTCTCATACTTCACTGGAATGATTGACGTGGGTGATGATCGTTCTGTTTCTTTTAATGCCCTTTTTCAAACTGCACTCTCTAGCGCGTTAGGTTTCCACTCGAATGACCGACATCTGTGCATTTCGTCCGTTTCCTCTTCCTTTTTCTTTTACCTTTCCTCAGTCGTCTTCTTTTCGTTTTATTCATTATTCTCCTATCCCCTTACCACAGCTCCGAGCCCTTCTACGCAAGCATTTCTTCCCCTGCGGCGGCGCGGCCCCGCGGCAAAGAAATCTCCGCGCTCGCCACGATGGCGTCGCTCGATGTCGACGTCGATGGGGTGATTAGTAAATTATTGGAAGTCCGAGGTAGTCGGCCGGGGAAGCCAGTGCAGCTGACGGAGGCAGAGATTCGTGGACTTTGCCATAAATCCAGAGAAATATTCATTAGCCAGCCGATTTTGCTGGAGCTCGAGGCACCGATCAAAATATGTGGAGACATCCACGGCCAGTACTACGATCTTCTTAGGCTCTTTGAGTACGGCGGCTTCCCGCCAGAAGCCAACTATCTCTTCTTGGGCGATTATGTAGATCGAGGAAAACAAAGTCTAGAAACCATCTGCCTGCTTCTCGCATACAAAATCAAATACCCAGAAAACTTCTTTCTTCTCAGAGGAAATCACGAATGTGCTTCCATCAACCGCATATACGGATTCTACGATGAATGTGAGGAGCCTTGCCCCTCAGGAAGAGGCGCAGGAGCGACACCATTATATATATATATATATATAAACCCAAAGTCGATCAGCAACACCTGCCTAGGACGGCCCGTCTCCGTCTATGACCTGCAGACGAAAAAGCTGAAAGCAAGTTATGCTCTTACTGGTATTGAAAAAATGTCTTACGCACGTAGACGCAGAGTTCACTATAGCGCTACATGCGCGCTGTATGAAATTAGAAGCAACCTATCCATGAGGATGTCACCTCAACGCTGAGACTAACTACACTATCTTCTTTAACATTGGAAAATCGAAGGAAGAGATACTGCATTTTTCTTTTGCTTCTGTGGAGACGCCCGCATGTATGTGGTCATGTACGTGAATGCCCTAGAGCCGAAGAAAATTTGTTTGGGCCCCTTCCTCAGGTTCAGTCTCGTGTTTCATTGATTTTCTGATACATCTGTCCCACGCGCAAGCATCCGTGCAGTTCTATGTCTTCTCCGCTGCACAGACAGGTGCAGGCGACATAACTCGTGCGGCAGACAGACTTAGACGACCACATCCTATCTTCGTCTTTTTTTGTACTGTATAATACTTCATTTTGTCCTTGAGAACAAAACTCGATGTATTTCATGATGCAACGTGTATAACGGGCGAGAAGAGATCCTTCAATCTGAGTGAGGTTAAATATAAATGTACAAACGTGTCCTTCCTACATTTCACGACGCTCGCCATGAGGTCTACATCCTCGAAGCAAAAAATAACGTGTATTCTCCATGCATCCCCCCATGTAGCCTGCCTACGGTAGACTGACTCTTTCTTCTTCAGGTAAACGGCGGTATAATATAAAGTTGTGGAAGACCTTTACAGATTGCTTCAACTGCCTACCGGTGGCAGCCATTATTGATGAGAAAATTTTCTGCATGCACGGCGGGCTGTCCCCAGAGCTCAACAGTATGGACCAGATACGGCGAATCGTACGGCCTACTGACGTCCCAGATACAGGTATATTAGCATCAGTGTGTTTTCAAGACCTTTTCCCTTACGGGAAAGGAGACGCGCTTCTGTATAAGTTACTGTGCAATAGCACAGTGGCGGATGCACGTGACTTGCATGTGCGCGATCGTGTGCAGACCTGAGGTCTTCAACGGGGCAAGTATTCGTAAGTGTCATTCTACGTTAGGGTTTCCGAAGAAACTCATGCACGTACTTGACGCGTGTACGCGTTCTTACGTAGTTGCGGAGCAGGTTCAAGAACTTGAACGAAGACGTCTTCCGTTAAAGATTGCAGCGAAGAACTGGGACACAGCAGGGACGTGGACACATGTATATGGGCATGCCTATTTGTGTGTGTATGTGTGCATGCGTATATAGATACCTGTATTTGTGACCGTGTGCACAGCGTGCAAATGCGGCTTTGAGTTGTGCTGTTTTCAGGGTTGCTGTGTGATCTCTTATGGAGTGACCCGGAAAAGGAAATTTCGGGATGGGGCGAGAACGATCGGGGCGTATCTTTCACTTTCGGTCAAGATGTTGTTCACAACTTTTTGCGAAAACACGACCTTGACCTCATTTGTAGAGCCCATCAGGTGAACAACCGCTGCTCCACCACCTAGCTGCAATATCGCCGACAGACCATGGCAACAACAAGAAGCAACAACAACGCCACAAACAACACAGAGTAGGGCATCCAATAGCAGGACAGAGACACTGGCAACTAGCAGTAATATATGGAAGCGGTGAGCGCAGGAGCGGGTGCCACTCAAGAAATGAGAAAAGTGGAGTACGGACTTGTCTACCAGAGCAGCAGCAAGCATAATACATACACAGGTTTTGAAAAGATTCAAGGACGCAATGGCTGAGCAGTAGCAGAGCCGATGAGAGGCGGGCAGCGGTGGTGGGCCGTTGCGGCGCGTACAGAAGCAGAAACTTAGCAACACAAGGCAGCAACGCGAGGGCAATTCTTGCAGCTGGAAAAGAGGCCGACAATACGTGAAGCCGGAAATGCAGGAAGTTTTGTCAAGAGGAGCGCTCAGGGCATGAGTGTCGTTATTACTCTCTCACTGCAATGCATGAAGGAAAGTGCTAGTCATCTGTCACTTCGCCGTGCGTGTCGGCGGTGGTCGCAGAAAGCACGCGTGGAGTTCATGAGTTTATTGAACGTTGCTATAGGAGGGCTATTTCTATACGTGCTGTGGCAATAAATTCGAGGATTACTACATTTTTGTGTGAAACCTACGTTGGACGTTGTTCATCAACTTGTTAAAAATTATACCTAGCTGAATGAGGTGAGAGGGTGTGATTTTGTGACAGATGTCGCCTCCCTGTCGTCGCTGCTCAGGTTGTGGAAGATGGTTACGAATTTTTTGCAAAGCGTCAACTTGTCACCCTGTTCAGCGCGCCAAATTACTGCGGCGAGTTCGACAATGCTGGCGCTATGATGAGCGTGGATGAAACACTTATGTGTTCATTCCAAGTAAGCAGCCCTTTTTTTCGACGAGAACGAGACAGTCGGCGGCAATTTGCGTGAGTATTTTCAGTGTTATTATAGTGCCGGAAGTGAAAGGTTGATTCATTCGCGTGCATGGTCGTTTCACAGCATGCCATAAGGCGAGGATTCATGAGTACGCGTTAGCGGCTCCGGTGTGACGCGTGTCGTGGTTGATGAGATGTGGCGAAAGTGCTCAGCAAGCGTATGTGCCGTCGTGACATTATATTTAACAAAGGTACGTCTCCAATCGTCGTGTGAAAAACCGATGTTCTTTTGTGTGCTGCGTCCCTCTTGTGCCTGTTCAGATACTCAAACCAGTCGAGAAGAAAAAGGGAACTGCCAAATAGTCGAGGCTGCGAGGACTGCAGAGGACGATTCTTTTTCATGCGCCATCTTTTGATGCGTGCCACTTTTGTCGTGCTCAGTTCTGCTTTCTCTCTTGTCCCGCTGTGACTCTTAATGCTTCTTGGCTGATGTTATTCTATTGGATGTCACACGCGATGACGATTGCGCCTTTTCTCTTGTCCGTTTAG
The DNA here is from genome assembly GCA_949786405.1 of Onychomys arenicola. Classification (NCBI taxonomy): domain Eukaryota; kingdom Metazoa; phylum Chordata; class Mammalia; order Rodentia; family Cricetidae; genus Onychomys; species Onychomys arenicola. The sequence continues at coordinate 16,466 of CATKUM010000438.1, forward strand.
TGACTCGTCGTCTATAGGAGCAGTGATTTTCTGTTGAGTGACTCGAGGTCTATAGGAGCAGTCGATTTTCTGTTTAATTCTATATTCTGATTTCGGCCAATATTTTCCTCGCTGTCTCCGAAAGGCAAGTTGCTTTTCGGTTGTTGTAAAGTGACACACTTTTGACATTCCTCTGCATTCTGTTAGTGGCATGGAATTTGTCACGGCTTGGCCTCTCCGCGGTCCTCGTGGTAGAGTTTTTCATAGGTAAAAGTATATGTTGAGAGTCTCATAGATCACACGGACGTTTTTATGTCATAGTTTTCTAGATGAAAGGCTTTCACCCACTCGTAAGAATGCTATGTTATTAGGAGACACCATTCGAAAGCTAGATGTCCGTTAACAACGCAGGGGGGCGAAAGGGGGACGGGCCGAGGGGAATACTGCAGCTGTCGAGACGTCAGCCGTGTGCATTCGTAGACTACGGACTGATGTGGCTGATCGTTGCGGACGATACTGGGAGGGATGCAGCAGCCATCAGAGCTTTTTTTAAAGGTTACACGTACGTAGCGGAGGATGGGTGTGTCAGTCGGACGTAACACGTAGCTACCGCTAATATGTGTACTCACTGCAGACTATTTTAATTGTGTGTAGCCCGTCGCCCCAATTTGTCTAGTTAGATGGCAGTCGCTTTGTCGCGTTTGTTCGTTATCCTAATCTCTTCCCGTCGCAACTGTGTTTTATCAAAGGGACTTTTCAACGGCCATCTCGTTACTGAGAGTATAGCAGGTTAAGGAGATCATGAAGGGGCACCATCATGGCTTATCAGGTGTACAGACAGCGCACCATTTTCGAGTAGGAAAGTGATGGTAGTTGTCACGGAACTATGTGAGTGACTACGTACGAAGAAATATGGACGTCTGACTGCAGCAACAGGAGTGGAAGACAGCGCAGCAACAGCAGTAAGGACTCAGATACAGTCACAGCGGGCGGCGAGGAGGAAGAACTATCGCAATGCAGTTGCAGGAACAGCAGCGGCAGCGCCTGCGCAGAGCAGTTGTAAGTGGAAACAACAGCTATCACAGGATGAGCGGCAAGCATCAAGCAACTGGAAAGGGATGCCGACAGTGCTAGTTCAACAGCAGCAATCTTAAGAACCCAGCAGCGAGGTGTGGCGCTTTGCAGCGACATCTGAGATGTGTAGAGTGTGAAATCACAACAGTTCTGTCGCAGCAGCAGCAGCAGCTTTGAGCTGATCATTGCTTTCCTTTCCCGCACTAAGCAAATCTGTCCACGTGATGATGGCTATCACGAGCGGCTGTTGCTGTGGTTGTGAGTCTGCATGAGAAGCAGCGTGACGTGAACGTAAAATACCGTTTTTCTGTTGTATCCTTGAATCACTATCGTCTGCTCAAGCCTTCCTGAGTATAACGTAGCGCCCTGAAAGCGCCGTAACTTTGAACAAGGAGGAATGCACCTGTGGGCAAGCAAGTCAGCGTGTTTTGACGCATTGTCGCTCGCGAACAGTTTTCTACGGTTGAGGCTCCTCCTCCTAGTGCATGAGATCTGGGCACAACAGTATCCATGAGTGTGTATACGTTGTATGTATGCGCATATTATTGTGAAGCAAACACGTAGATCTCAGCGTGTTTTGAAAGGTTTTCTTACCGTGAAAAAAGGACTTCGCTCGCCCGACGAGTCCCTTAGAGTACTCTTTAGTGGCCTGTGAGCCACGGCATTAGAAGCGCGTTGCACGAGTGTTATGGTGTAGTGATTCGAATGTGATTTACGTATTTGGTTTCTGCCTCGTCGGCCTCGTAGAAAGCTTGAAGCTTCGCTGCTTCTTCTTCCTCCTGCAGGAAACATAGTGGAATTATGGCATTTCACGGGGTCTCTTCGTCACGCGCAGGCACGTACTTTCCGAAGCATTTTCAGTTTTTCATTCTGCAAGAGACAGGGAGCCAGAATTTCTTATATGATCAGACTGACCGGCTCAACACGATTCAACGGTAGATTACCGGATCGGTTAACGACTCATCTTGACTTTTTACAATGATGTTAGCTGCACATAGGAACGATTGGTAATGAAGCGTAGAAAAGTGTTTTCAGTTGGAAGTCTCAAACTCACCGTCGGAGCCCTCCCTGGCCGCCTCGAGGACCATTTTCTCGTATAGTGTGTTGAATTTCGACATCGGCTGCATGTTTGGTGCACATGTGAATTCCAGTCGTGTTGAAATTCGCGGTGACAGGAGTCGCCGTTACGCTCGAGACATTAGGGCTGGCAGTCGCGCTAACCTTCGGGGCTACGATAATAAGCGGAGTCTTTTTTCGTTCAGTGCTAGTAGGGCTTCCGGCAGCGGGTGGGGGAGTCTCGGGTGCACCAGGATACTCTACAACACAATAGTAATCTTACAACTGAGTGGTAAACGTGGAGACAATCGGAGTTACACCTAACGTGCACCGCTAGCCACGCGCGTATGAATGCGTGCCCGTCCGCAAAATCTTGGGATTAGCGGGGGAGTCGCTCTTACGTATTCCTAACTGAAGAGGCCCAGAAACACTTGGAAGCCCCGCACGTTCCGGGTGATGCACTTGATTCTTGAGCCTGACGGGGTACCACAAAGTCTGAATGCCATTTTTCCAGTAAAGCGTCTACACTACAGCTCATACTGGGCTATTTCAGTGCTGAGTCGGTTCAGCACGTTGCTGTGCAGCTCAATCTGAGTTTGCAGTGGCTCTTCACCTACTGCAGCAGATTAGAGCATAAATGTATTTTTTGTTTGCTTTCAGTATTTGCAGCCATACCTCTATCCGCGAACGCGCACGCAGCCTGACTCAATCCGAGTACGAATGTGTAACGTAGTAGTAGGGTAGATGATGTGCCACTCTTAGTGTGCACAGAAGTAGAATGTTGGGCACGCAGCGCGCGTGCAAGCAGTGGAGAATAGTCAAGAACTCCGCATGTGCCAATCATAATGTGTAGGATTAGACAGAAGTTGGTCAGCGCCGCATGAAAGGGTTGTACTTAAGAGTAACATACAGGTAAAGAAAACGCGTTACTTGAACAAGTCACATACGCACCGTCGTGAGCAATCTTCGGCCAAAGGGAGCTGGGGCTGACGTAGCTGTTAAAGGAAGATGACTACAATTGGATCGTTGCGGTCAAAGCATCTTTTTTTATCTCACTACCATGAGTAAAAACCGCAAGTGACATGTCGCCCATCGGAATGGTGACGTGACTTCATGAGGTGTACGTACACCAGACGTTGAAGGACTAGGTAGTTGATTTGACAATTGTCAGGGTGCTCTTTATAATCGCAACTCCTTTGGAAACTCACAAAAAAAAAGTGCTCAGGCTGAATACAACGTATCTGGGGACTAGTATCATACAAACACAACAGGGTGTCTCGCATGTACAACAGAGCGGCATCGACAGTAATCTTTTACGTGAAATTCCAGAAATGTAGATGCAGTCCTCTGAAAGGGCTCGGCGAAAGCCGATAACGCGTCCGCTTCCTCGAAGCAGGAATTCCCGAGTTGGCGTTGGTGGTCACTGACGGAAGTACGGTATCAGCTTCAAGTGTTGCAGCACGAGCGGTCCCTCGTGACTTGCTTTCACAGCCACTTGTGGTGTGGAGACAAGTTACCCACCCCGCGCCCCTGCGCTCGTCTTCGCAGTAGAGATATATTCACATTGTACAAACGGGGGGAGACGTATTCCCCTTAACGAGAGAAACACCGGAATGTTTGTAGTTGCCAACACTTGTTTCGTTTGGAACAGCTGCCCTTTCTTGTCGGCAGCGTCCAAGACACGTGTACAATTCGAATGCTACAGAATTGTTCTGTAATTCTCCAAATCACTTCTGCGGTCTGGTGCTCATGGTTCATGTGTACTGTCAACGTACAACCTGCCAGGAAACTCATGCCAAGGGCCGGTCAACTCACTGTCGCAGTGTCTTCGAGTGGGGCAAGTATGCGCTGCTGAGTGTGAACACTCGAGATGGCCGCAAGTGCCACCAAAGAATAATTTTGCATTGTTCACGTTGAAAAGTAAAAGTGTAGGCGATGGTTCACAGATAGAATAAGATCTTGGTTAAGTGTAGATAATGCTGCTGAAACTCGCGCAAAAGTACGCGCTTCAGCCGCCAATATACTGATTGCAGGAATACTAGTGTTCCATGGTATGCGTGCGTCATACGGTCAAACGCACACACGGTACATGCACATACGTCCAATTCTACACTAAACTTGCTGGGATTCAATTAGCATACAAAATGTTTCTGCGTGAAGCTACAACGGCGGAACAGAGGCACCATGTTTCTTATGTACTGGTACCCCGTTCACACGCCATATCGGCACTAATCTGCAAATCCAGATGCGCATCTTCATCCAAACATCTTCATACAATAGATATACTGGTGTGTATACATGACACATATGTACATATTGATTGTAGACTGCAGCAAATATACATGTCTACATAAATGCAGGATGTCTGCATCTCCTGAGAAATTTCTGAGCTGGGTTGCACGGACAGTCACGCTGACACAAAATGTTACACGTACGTATACGACGAATTCAGATCAAATTTAGGTCAAAAAGCCTTCATGTTGAAGTCATCGGTTCAGTCTATGATGGATCTGGGTGTTTTAAAGGCGTTAAGGACTATAGAGCTCTGCAAGGGTAATCGCACACAGATTATCAGGCATCCCTGCGTGATAACGCATATGAAAAAGTAGGTACACATTGGCGACGTATCTGAAGAATCCATCGCCTCTAGATGCGTACATATACGTTTCGAACACATACGCACAGCGGATCTGCTCAAGCAGAGCAACGTTCGAAGATGAGTGTGCATGACATACAACATTGTCGTACGTTTGTCAGGTATGGATGCACATGCAGCTCGTCTCTTGACAGTACCAGTATACATGTTGGGCATGCGAATGGACCTTTTTGTGTGCCATCGCCTGTAGAAAAAGCTGATCTACTATATGCGTGCACGTCTTTAGAATGCCGCCTGGTCTCCGTAAGCAGATGAAGAATATCTTAGTGTATTCACGCGTTCGCCCTTCTACTTTTACCCCCCTCGCTGAGTAGTCCGTGATTCAATCGAGAACGAGATAGGAACACACGCGTCGAATTGTACGTGTTCTCGAAGCTCAACGGTCTACACAAAGCAACCTAGAAACCCCGATGTGTATAGACAATCGTATGAAAAAGTATACGTATTTCACCGCGTCTATGGTCACATACATAGCTTACCTCAGATCACTCGTACATGCGAATCGGAGGACGTATTGTTTCATGAGAAAGTGCACAGACGTAAACGTTCTTGTACCGAGCATTTGCACTTTAACAGTCAGTATCATTTTCCTGCGACTCGCAACCAGAAACTGCTTTGTCGTTGCTGTTCCCCCACTAGACGACAGGTTGCTTTCCGCACGATATGCAGCACTTATATATACAGTTACCAATTACCTAAGCGACTGGTGTATGAAACTTTATGCCGGAAGCTGACCACTCTATGAAGAGCTACTGCCGTCCTGATGTATGTGCGTATATATATATATATATATATATACATATATATATATGCACTTTACCAACTGACAGAGAAGGAAACTTACCACAGCCGGATGTCGCACTGCCACACGTATGTGCGTGGGTCGCTGATATCCGTGAGCTCCCCAGCGTATCGGCACTCCTGTCTTTAAACAGAGCGAAACGTAGAACTGCGCCGCGTGCACACTCTTAGTGTCTATCCATATAAACGGCAGCCAACTGTAAGCACGAACAAGAATATCACAGCGAGTATAGTGGCATAGTCTGCTACAGGGGTGACCACTCACCCCGGTTTCTCCTGCAGTTGCTGTCACTTTATATTTTTCCAGTGTTTGCCAGCTCGGCGGCATTTAGTAGATCATCAATTTTTAGCTGCCTCTCCCCATGGCAGTGGCTATCTTCACGACGTTTTCAGGCCAGTGGAAATACAATCGTGACTGCAATACGCCTGCTACTGCTACTCCTATGCCGCTTGCATGCCCTCGCACCGATGCAGATGATGGAGTCGCATCCGCTGCCGCTGCTGCCGGTATTCATCTATCAACAAACATAGACCTTACATCACACAATTGTGATCGACTCACAGTCGCTGCTACAGTTGCTTCTGCCGGTGCTCCCACTCTGTGTTGTCGAGATGAGCCGCAGCCGGAATGAGAGCTGCAAACGTCAGTGCCATTCCATATGACTGGATATGTTTCCGCTGTTATCCTCTTACTCGCCTTCTTCTCCACATTCTCATTTTCCCACGGATACTGGGTGCGTTCGCGACTTCTTCGAAACTACCTCATCAAGAACGCCACGACAATCGCATATTCGTTTTGCTCTCCACTCAAAAGTTTTTCAGAGATACCATACTCTTTGTCCTGCTTCTTCCTACGCTAGTGGTTTAAAACTGCTTTCACACAACTTCCTTGACAGTACACTTTCGTTCTTTTCTCTTACTCCTGTAGGGGTGTCTGCCTTCGGGCTACTTTCATTTTCTCCCCAGTCTCCTGCATTCCATTTTCTTCCTCTCTCCTCTCCTGCTATTCGTCCCCACAATGATTTTGTTCTCTCTCAGTGCTTACGGCTTTGTCACGGGTCATTCAAGTACTTTCGCACATATATGAGATGCTTTGAATAATTGCTGCGCCTGCATCTTCACGATCTTCCGTCCACTTCCTACTTTAGAGCTACATGGCGCCCTTTTCTGTACCAGTCCGTAGCAGTGTAAGATTTTTAGAAAATCAGCAGCTACTGTTAAATTGCACCACTGAAAGCTACACATTTCGCCGTATGAAGTGTGTAGCTTGGGACTGCTGTACCGCCAGTCCCACTCGTCCGCGTGACGAGGGTTCTGAGATTGTTTCTCAAGTATATTGCTCCCGCACACATGTTTTATCTTCCTATACAATAGGCAGAGGATACACAAGAGCAAATTTCTGACGGAGAGAGTCTCAACGTGCACATAACTCATAACTGTTATATAGTGTGCAATCAAATTGACTCTTCATCGTGTGTGTCTGCCTTCGTTTCTTCAGCTGTTAAAAGTTACGCTGATAGATCTGAAGAAAGAATCTGTGACGTAGGCATTTGTATCTTACAAAAGAAGTTACGCGAGAGCCTCTCTGTACTGAGCTACTAGAACGTATGCATATATATTGTGTACACACTACTGACACTCAGAAGACGCCTGGGTAAATGGATGACTGTGTAGAAAATGAAGTGAAAGCTGCAGAATAAGACTGGAGATCCAAAATTTCTGCTAAAATACCTCTAGTGTTTCATAGCGCATTCCTACAGACGTGTATAAACCGCGCGTCACAGCTCTGGCAAGCGTAGAGGGCCATGGCAGGCGCTTAGTATATATTTACATATGACGGTATGAGCGTACTTAAATGTGCATCTACGTAGTAGAAACAGAACAAGAACAATAGTGAAGAGATATTTTCCCAATACGGTCTTCCAGGGTAAAAGTCGAGCGGTGTCTTACACTTCGCCTAATATATCCCATTGTGGCTGAATATCTTTCAGTTTACTCCTGAATTCCGCATTCCACTGTGAGGTCAGCTGCCACGTCTTCTCCAGGTACTGCACGTCCTCCACCACTTTGGACAGAAAGCTGATCGCCACATTGTTCACCGACCACTGCAGCAGACACAGCGGAATAATCACTATAGATGAAAATGTCACTGTGCTCTCTATTTTTTGCAAAGAATGTCCTTAATGTAATCTCTCGACTGTCGCCACCAACTATTCCTACAGCGAATAGAGGGGAAACATGGGGGAAGGGCCTCACGCAGTGATATACATGACGGCTGACGGGCCTTACGCAGAGTCACGTAGACCCCGGCAAAACCGCATACAACGCTCAAAAAACGGCTACGTCTGCTAACTTAGGGAGAACGATACAAGGTACGTTCGGTGTAGACAAAGCGCAGTCTCCCGTAATGTGCCCAAAAAATAGCAGAAGACAATCTGCTGCTTCATTAGTGACCCCATGACATTCCTCTCCACAGCATGGCTAACGCCCGCGGAACAAAGCTACTAACAAACAACGCTCTTTTCGCTCGCACTCTCGAAGTCATAATTCTATCAAGTCATTTGGGAACAGCCACTGCGAATTCGAGAAACAACAAGCCCCACTACTCTTTTTCATAGCCAACCGCCTTTTTTTTTTCATATTCAGCCTCCTTGCCCTGCAGTGATGTATGTTGCATTGAAATTCTAGAAAAGAAGCAAAATAACGTATATCGAGTCACAGATCTGCGCAACGTCAAGTCAACACTTTCTTCTAGTGGGATGGCTGCATGCTTGATGAAGAAAACGTATTTAAAAAAGCTTCATGGAAGAACAATTGAAGAGACAAGCCTGCGTTTCTTCAGCGGTCGCTGCATCTTCAGTTCGAAGAAAAATCGGTCTTTACACTACAGTCGTAATAGAGAGCGCCACGCAACAGTCAAAGATCTTCTTCGTTATTCGTCTTATAAGGGGATTCTATACGCGCAGCACCTATGACGGGAAACCTAGTTAAAAAACAAACATTCGTTGTTCCAGTGAGGTGTGCGTCGAGAGAAAAAATCAAATCTGCCCACCTGCCTGTAACACGCTCTTCTTCCAAATTAAAAAACGTGAAACTAGACATACACAGTTGCAATCACATACATATCGCTGTTCTTCCGGAGAAGGTTCAGCATCACGACTAAACACGGACAGACGGAAGGCCCTTCTTCAGCCACACTTTCCATCCCCACTCCCCCTAACGCCCCCCTTGCCGCTTTCCTTCACGCTCGGTGTTCATTCTTCAAGTCGATGACATCTCCCGATAGCACTACCCACTACCACGGAGGAAAGCAGTAGATCAGTCACGTGGTGAACCGATCCTGAAAACAACAAATATGTCACTAGTGCATTTTTGCATCTTGCTGCATAATTGTCATTCAGATGTTAAGACAGATCAACCTTCGTTATTCCATACAAACAGTGAGGTTTGAGCAGCCAGGCTGCTGAGGCAAGTTTGTGCCTGAGTTCCAGTGATGTGCGAGGATATATATGCCCCATCTCGCAAGAAATGCTTGCGCAGTGAAGACGTGGAGTACTGCGCTACAAACAAAAACAAATGTCAATTCCGAACGGATGATACCTACGATCAGAGGCCACATAATGGACTCAACAGTGTATCCTAGAAAAGATAGAAATGATTATAAACTAAAAGTCTAAACGAGGAAAAAGACGAGTTGCTCATTCCCTCAAACATACAATATCTACATGTACAAATATAAAGGCTCTCATGTGAACTCCAGAAGTCAAAGCTATACTATGTCCGTGGTCGCTGTTCAAGCGTGGCCACCACAGCACAGCAATGCAGGACAGTATTATCAAGTAGGTGGCTTGCTGCTGCTCAAGCAGAGAAAGGCCGGCTCATGTGAGAGGCCTCAATGGACGAGAACTGGACGAAACAACAGAAGGCGAGAGCAGATCGGACGCTATGAGCAGTGATTCCATATATATATTCTGCGCGGAGAAGGAAAGATTTTCTTCAGATGTATGGAAGTGTAGGAGTATGAACACATCGGTCAAGCGACTAGGTTTTCGTGAGTACTCGTTCGCCTGTGAGGGAGGCTTTACCACTACAACAGCGGTGGAAGCACGATGGCGGGTAAGCAAACTCATAGTACACTCTTCTATATATTCGGATAGCACAGCGACAGCTCTTACCACGTGAAAGTGTCTTTCCGTGGAGAGAAAATGTAAAAAATACTACCCAAACAACGTGGACATCTTGTTTGTTTCCGAGTCCCGTAACATGTCAGTAAGAAAAGAAAGAAGGGAGTGAAGAGATCTGCTGAATGTGTTCAGTACCGGAACTTGATGTTTGCGAAGGTGCGTCGCTTCTTTTGCCGCAGGCGCTAAGATCGATCCACATCGCAAGCCCTGCATCGCCCAGCGTGTGAAAACGCAAAGTGTCCAGCAAAGACACAATGTTGACGTGTGTCACATCAAACACAGAGAGATAACGTCTGCAGCTATAGTTCCTCATAGCTCTCTCGGATGCTTAGTACGTAATATTATCTCTTCCTAAACGCGTGCTGTACAGACAAGAAGCCAAGCGAGATGATAATAATTGGAATCGCACACCATCATACCACACACGTTATTACAACTAAGAAATCCACTTGTCTATGCCGGGGGCACACGTTATTCCCTTTGATTCTCACCTATACGCTTGTGCGTGTCGTCAGTACCTATGTATAGATAGATATGCGTTCGAGTGCGTATATTCGGCGATCCAACAATAAGCTCTTGTTTATAAAGGCATACACACACATGATGCTAATGCGAGTTCGAAATCTCTTGACGGGAACGGCAGGCGTCTTCTGCAGCCACAATGTGGGCAATGTCTCGATTTGACTGTGTACAGTGGAAATGAGATACACGTGATCCACGTCACTGTTGAGGAGAAGAGGCAAGCTTGTACAGATAGTAGACATACGAATGTAGAATACTGATGTTTATTCGCAGGAGCTTGGTACATACACGGACAATATCTAAAACTGCTCTGCAGCGGTAAATGATATAGCTGTATTTGTGAGTGCACGGTAGCAATGCTAAAACACATATGATACAGAGCAAAGAGATATTGTTCGCCTTTGCATCCGCATATTAGAAGTCGCCACAATCATACCGGGCACGCCCAAAGCTTTGTCCAGGAGTGAACAACAAAGACCCGAATAGCGCGTTGTGTGTAGATGTCAGTGATCCACTTCCCTGCAGAAAGTAAACAGCAAATTTCTTCTTCTACTGAGAACAGATCTCAGAATGGAAATAGAAGGACAGAATGCTGCCGCTGAAAAAACTTTTTCGTACTCACATTCGACACCGCAGCAGCCTCTAGAGGGAACGGGCTCTTACAAGGCGTTCACAACTCACCACTTCTTTTTGTAACCTTCTTCTTCATGCCCAATGCATCAAGGTGTTGAACGGTGAAAAAGAAAAAGCGGGAAAGTCACATCACTTCGTTATCTCCACTAATTTCTCCACTGTCTCTTGCCTTATCCACGCATCTTCTCTCCAGAGGTACGTTCGAAAAATGCATCGGTTGGTAGAAAAGGTGGACACACCTTTGCACATATTCCGCGCTAGCTGTAATGCACTTGTTTACCTGTCTCCCTTTTTTTCGTATTTTGCACTTTTCTGTGTACTTTCCCAATTCAATGTGTAGTCTCATGTGCTAGTTTGTACGTACCTACATATCTTTCGAAGAGAAAAAAGTCTTGTCCTTCTCCTCCTGAAAGTGAATTTCCTCTCTCCCTTCATCAGATCATTCGTTGAATTAGGTCTGATTCGTGAGTATGTGCGTGTGTGTGTGTGTGTGTGTGTATGTGTGTGTGTGTGTGTGACAAATGCAACCAAAGGTGGACGCATGCGTTCACATCTATATCTTTCTTCGTCACTTTCTTTCCTGTCTACCAATCCATGCATTACCCTGCTTTTCCTTTGATGTGCCTTTCACAGTCTGAGACGGTTCACAAAAAAAAAGTAAACATCTGCACAGATACGCATCTTTTCTCGTCTTCTCGTGTACGAACTGACATAGAATTCCCTGTATGCAGGTCTCTGCGGTGATAACTCATGAACAAGGTGGCATACATGCACATACAAAAGCATACATCTATATGTATTCATATATATATATATATATATATATATATATATATATATATATATATATAATTATTATATTCTGCTCATGATTTATATATATATATATATATATCAATATCATTATATTCGTTCAATTCAACTTTATGTTCTCGCAGACGTGTGCATGTTTACATAGAAAACATATACCCTGACCTAGCAGGAATCGCAAACCTTAGACATTCAAATGTATACAAGAGCAGAGGGGGCAATATATGACAACCCCTACACTTTAAACACATAACTGGCTAAAACAGTAAAAAGAGCCGTTCTGCCTCGCACTTTACAATCTTCTTCCGCAGTAGATCTGCCTGTGGAAGAAAGGTTCCCTTAAAACTATTCAAAACAACCGTGGGTGTTGTATACGCCGACTCCTTTTTACCGGCGACTTACGCACTATTCTCTCTAAATGAAGTAAGAAGCGAAGCAGAGTTGACCTATCCTTCTGCATATGCCAGACGCACACCTGATTGAAGAAGGTGCTTTTCTCACCTTGAGTGACGAGGCTCTGCGACCGCCAGTCGATCCCATACCACGGCAACATGGATTCATCTACTAATACCAGGCCGTCGTCTGCTGCTCTTTCTTCAATAAGCTTTTTCACAGATTCAATGCAGAGAAAATCTCCTGCAGTTAGAAAAACAGGCACAGAGAAGAACTAGCAAGTGACGCATTGAAATTAATAGAAGCCTCAGTCGAAGCCTAACACATGACACATACGCCACTCCTCTTGTGGTTTGTAGAGGGCAAGTCACAAACAAAAGTAGCCGGACAGACGGTAAAAAATATGAACGCTCGACCATATGACTTCTTCCAGCCACGAGACCGTCTCCTATATTTCTCTACTTATAATGCCTGGCTGTGTATCCAATAGGTGCGCCACCCGTCAGGACCTACACCTCAATCTCTATCTTTGTTTTTGTTTATTTTATCGTTCTCCTCGTCTTTCTCTCTGTGTCTCTCTTTTTCTCTTTCTCTCTATATGTGCTGATCTCGTGGGCACGCTTACTGGTCCACGACCGGAGCCCTTGCAGAAGAGGTACTTCGATAAGTATATCTTAGCCAGTGCTACACCGACTTCCCGAGACATCTCTGGATATGCGCAAAAGACTCTGGCAACCAAACTTGTATGAATGAAAGCTATACCTCTGTCAGTAATGCCGTAGATTTTATCCACACCTACGCGGACGCCGCTGTAAATAACTGCTGTCTTCACCAGTTACGCGAGAACTGCAATACGTTCAATTACGCGAATCACTTTCATTGGGCATATATCGATCTATATATATATATATATATATATATATATATACAGACGTATATACTGATTTCCGACAAGGAGAGGGTGATTGTAGATCTTCTCTCTGGTTCGAAAACATTACGAACTCACACACAATTTTCGAAGACAGATCAGAGCCACATCCCCGACCTCGTTCTTTAAAGGTCATGTTTTCAGTGTCTCTCAATCTACTTACGCAATTCTATAAATGTATACATATATCCTTACACACAACATGCTGAAGTACATACACCCAATAGTGTCCCAGCCCTTCACAAGATATATGTCTTTAACAAATCTGCACACGAATCGCTGTACACTGTAAACACAACGTCCATCAGTTTCAATCCGCACCTGCAGATACGTGTATATATATATATATATATATACACACACGCGTATAAAGAGATTTACAAATATGTTTGTATACATATATATATATATATATATAAATATATATATATATATATATATATGTATATATACATGTATCCATATTAATGCGTATCGAATAAAGCCTGTAGGTCAAGAGATGTGTAAATATTATCCTTCTTCATACAAACGACCGCCGCTAGTTTGCGGACAGACACGTGATGACACGTTGAAGTATACACTGCTCCATAGTCTTCGCAAGGCTCAATGTACAGCGCATGACTGACATCTTGGGTGATATTTTCTTCTTTTCCCTGCCTCCTAATGCTCTCCCCCACACTACTGATCAAGCTTTGTTCATTGATTCGAGCTGCAGGAGAAGATGACACGCATACTTGTTCCACTCCGGCCGGGTCTCCTTCTTGAGACGCTCTCTTCAACAAAGACAGCACTCATGATGTGCGCTTCACTAAGTGTTACATTGTTCGCCGCGGTCTTCGGCTTCACGCGGAAAGACAATAAATATATGTTTTTTATTCTACTGAAGAAGCCAGTCAACATAACACTTCTTCTAAATACAGACATAATTGGGCAGCGCCATAAGCCAGAATAATCCTGCCTTCTTCGTAGCCCTTGGCTCCTAGACTAGAAAATATCTCCTTGAGCGAGAGAAGCGAAAATCTGTTTAACACTCCCTGTAGAGCCATTGCGGAAAGATCATATCTCGGGAGAAAACGCACAGAAGATAAAAGTAGTTATTGCATTGATATCTAAACTGGGTTTTATCTGTCCTTTCTTCTCTTTCGCACTCCCACAACAACATGACCTGGCACAGCTCAGGTTGCATAGTAATCAAATATCATCTGTCATTTCTTCCCTACTGTCTTCTTGAACATTCGTCTCCCCGTGTAACCACACATAAAAGGTGTGCCTATGTATATGTATATATAGAGAGCGAGAGAAAGAGAGAGAGAGAGAGAGGAGTGTGTACATTTATGAGGATGTAGGCACGTCTTCATGCACGTACTTGTCGTTATATACACAGACGTACACGCAGAGACATATATATGGAGAGGTCGACGTATATGTACTCGCATATAGCCATATATATATATATATATATATATATATATGTAGAGTTACATAGACTTATTTTGCCTACGTATGAGCACCTGTGGGGTTGCAGGGATTGACGATGCAAAGGAGATCTGCTTGTCGTCCCTTTGCGCGTTTTAATCCGTTGTTCTCTGCGGAGCGCTCGTACTCCTTGTACTGTACATCGGAGATTCCTGCAGGAGGAAGTCGCCGCAGATACACTCCCTCACAAAAGACTTCTGTGCACGCACACCGAGGTGTACGTACAGCAGAAATATCCACACCTGCGTATATATATATATATATATATATATATATATATATATATATATATACATATGTATATATATATATATACATACGTACAAGTATGCGTATAAGTATACGTATACATATATATATATATATATATATATATATATATATATATATATCATTGGACATAGAGAGGTGCACATCTACGTGACATACAGGTGGCACAGCTGCGTGTGCATTCTCAATCCCAGCGTACACGTGGGACGTGTAGACGCAGTGTGTGTAGACGCAAGTGCAGAAGCACGCTAACGAACGTGGAAGTATTTGTTGTTGTAGATTTATGAATAAACGTCTTGCGCAGTCCTCTGGGAGAGAGGAGAAGACCGAGGAACATTAATCGGTCTTGATCACGTGCACAGCTACACAGAAGTTCACTTTCCTCGCAAAATCGACTCTTCTTTCAAGCGGCCCACCTACGAAAACAGCTTCCTCGGACGGGTGGTATATCACCAAGATTATGTCTACCTCTGCTCTACTGGCACGTACACATATCTTAGGGGCTATGTTGCAGATATACATCATCGTACACTACATGCGTAGACACACACGTGTATATATATATATATATATATATATGAGAAGTGCGGAGCTATTGTTCCACATGACCCATATATAGATATATATGCATGGGTATGGTTGTGTGAACGCCGTAGAGCACAAATACATATGGACTAGACATACGTGTAGACGTGTGTAGAGATGCGTCTATGCGCGTGGCGCAGGCAGACCTACTTGGTGTTGACATACAGGAGATCTGCAGGTCGTTCTGCGTTTCTTCTTCTCAAGCCTGAGTAGTGATTCTTCTCATTAATTGCTGTGCACTATTTGATAAATATCAAAGCAACTTACCCTTTCACCTTCTGAATGACTTTACTTTCACAGAACGTCTTCTTCAATGAGGGAAGGCATTCACACACAAGTCGCCCTTGACTGAAACTTGTGCCTTCTTAGAAGAACCCTCGCGGTGCACAGAATTAACTCCGCTGTCTCATTTGGAGAGGAAGTATGCCGAAAGTAGTAGCAAATATACACAGAGACAGAAATACAGAGATACAGAAATGTATTTTAAAATCTATGTATATGACACCTGTGAACATACACGTGCCTCACATACGTGTAAACTATTACAAAAGAAATTGAATTGAACGAGGATCCAAAAGAAACGCTGATGGATGGAAAGAAGAGAGGCATCTCTTGGAAAAGTCAGAAACGCATACACCTTATCGTCTCAGAAAGACATCACGTTTCGCCCTGGCTTTTCTCTGCTCCTGGTTGTTCTGCATCTGTTATCGCTGCTGCTTGGACCAATCCTGCTGCTAGTGCTGCTACTGGCTTTCCTGTTTGTCTTCACGTTATCGCCACAGCTCTTGCTCTATTAGTGAAGTTGTTCCTGCTGCTATTCGTAGTCTTCTTTCTGCGATTGCTGTAGCTACCGCTGTACTGTTCGTACTGTGTTGCCAGGGCACTCTCTTTTTACTGCTGTTGGTGCAGCTTCCAAGAGAGACGCTATGTTCTCACCGGGTAGCCAGGTGGTAGCACCTGCAGTGCGGATGCACAAGTCAATCAGTTCGCTAGCGCCATTGCCTAATACAAGTCTCTCCCGTAAAGAAGCAGTCAAACTATTTTTACTATCATTATTCTGTGATTCGAGCTGCTGGACCACGGCTTCTTGCTGTTGTTTGTTCTTGTTTCGGCCTTGCTGCTGCTGTATTGCTTCTCCGTCTTCTTGTTTCTTCTCTTTCTTGTCTACTGCTTTCTTCTCCTGATTACTGCTGTCAACTTGTTGCTGTGCCAGAAGATGCCGGTGGTGCGCACGTTGCTTCTCTTGCTCATCCTGCTGTTGCCTTTCCCCTTTTTCTGGCTGCTCCTGCTGCTCGGGCCAACGCTGCTGCTGAATCGTCGCTCCACAACAATTCTTGTCTGTTCTACCTGCAGCTGTACCAGTTGCAGCAGCACCACAAAGAAAGGCAGCTACACAGGAACGAGCGGGCTCCTGATCACTGCTCGGGTAGTGCGAAATGTCTTTCACTGCAGCAACAGCAGCGTGCAGCGCCTCTTGTGGAACTCCGAGGCCATTTGTTGTGACGCTAAAATCTGCAATGAAAAATGGCAGATCCCGCCATTCCTGCCCTCCTGCAGCAGATGCGAAGAATTACAAGAGGAAAACTGAAAGAAACATGAGAAAACATCTACGAGGGACTCAAAATCAAATCAGAAGGCCGACAGGAGAGGGAGGAGAAGAAGAAAAGGGAGGAAAAGGTGAAGCCCAAAGAAAATAAATTCCAAAGAATGACAAAACAAAGCGCATAATTTAAGAGATGAAGAGCTCAGTAGACAAGAGAAAGGAACATACGAAACCCCGTGTCGGAGGGAGAACAGCAACAAGAGAAAAAAGAATGGAGATTCACACGGGAAGATGAAAACGTACTTAGAAAAAAGGTCAAGAGAGATCAGCGGAAGAGAGATAGAAGATCAGTGGGAAACACCATAGACAGACGACAAAGAAACGAAGAAAGCACAAGCCAGGAGAAGACAGCGAAAGGTAAGTCACACATGGAAAAATAAGAAGGCGAAGTAGAAAGTGTGAGCGGAGTCGAAACAGACGCACAAGGATGAAAAGATTAACAAAAAGAATGGAAAAACGACAGTCCGCAATACACCTTCAAAAAAAAGACTGAATTTTAATCAGGGTGCTCCCATCAAAAAAAGTGACGCACAAAGCATCTGCGAAGGAGTCCGAGAACAAATCTCACTGGTAGGAACATACGCTCTATCTTCAAGATAAAAACATGTCTTTCTCTGCAGAAAGACTAGTGCGAGAAACGAAACAGACTTACCCTACCACTCTGAAAAATATAATCTTACGGCTGGAGTTACTGGCGCTGACACACAACACGTGGAGTCACAGGAGGCGCTATGGGTGCTACTCTCGAAGCTACT
>CATKUM010000439.1:0-34102 GCA_949786405.1 Onychomys arenicola
ATATTTTGCATCAGAGTAGTCACTAATATGTGTCTATGAAACTTTTCGGAGAGATAGATGTGCATAGTTCAGATAGCCTATACGTGTGACGCTCTCTGCGTGTCTGATTCTTCCACCCGCTATGAGGCATACATGTATAAGGAGAAAGGAACGAGAATGTGTTCGGCATGTCTAAATTTATATCTATACAGCGAGAGAGAGAGAGAGAGACAGATCCACGCATGTATATATATACATATATATATGCATGTATATGTTTCCGAGGCTTTCCTGATGTAGAAGAGCACCACGAGGTTTTATTGATGGAAGACGATTCTAGCGTTTGCAAGGCGTCTCCACTAATATCTTCAAGTAAACTGCTCTGAATTTATCGCCAGACAGGCAGAGACCGCTGTTCCATTTATATATATATATATATATATATATATAGCAGTATTTATGCATATGGACGTCATAATATATAGAGAGAGAGAGAGAGAAAGAGAGAGAAAGAGAGTTCTTTGTAGAGGTTATAGTGTGTGCGTCGTTTTGTGTAGATATTGTATAAAGCTCTGTGTCGAGGAGGCGGTGTGGGGCGTATATTAATAATTTCACTATTATAACTGCTAAAGCATGCGTCACACGCGAGACATGGAAAGGCTCTTTGTGTCCGTACTCTCTTTAATTTGTAAAATGTTTCATTTGGAAGAACATTTGATTTCTCGGGGAAAACGACATTTTTAAGTACGTCATAGACGTTCGTTAAAACGCAGAGAATGTCAAAATCTTCCCCAACGCCTCGGCGTCATAAAGATGCATGCAGTGCATGCAGCATGTTGCATGCAGTCCTCCAACCCCCCGCACAACTCCCATCCACATGACGAATTTGAAGACGATGATATACACGAGATGCATCCACAGTGCTCTATAAAGAGAATTAACATACGTTCCACCCCTATACTCCCAAGAAACATATATGCACACTACACTCTATACATGTCTCCTTGCGCGTCTACTATACAGAAATCTACACATAGACACATGGGCAAACAGTATATCCAGCTAAAGCCGAATTACCACTCAGCTACACCTTGTGCAGTTGAGACGACGAGGGGAGGAGACCAGGAGATCCTGGTTGAGAAGAATGTTTGCCCCATTTCCAACTGAACACATATTCTTCAGAGATTCAGCGAGATAGCAGTCGAAAAGTGCAGTGTTGTAGATGGACAAGATAATTGCATTGGGAGAGTGCGAGGGTGGTGATGCTGGCAGCATGCTACAAGATGTTGACAGTGAACATGTATCAAAGCTGCGGGAAGAGTTATATTCTTTGACATCTTCCTCACTGGCTCGTAAAGCAAAGCATTGCTTTCGTCTCTTGTATGTGTTTCTTCTTACTAGAATTCAACAGAGGGAAAGCTGACATGGACGATTTAGTGGAGAAATACATGCAGCTGTAACTGAGAGGAGTTATATCCACTGCAGAAGAAGTGAAAAGCAGCGGCGAATTACAGAAGACGAGACACTTCTACTTCTCTCGTGTGAAGAAACCCTCGCCTGTAGTGTTACTAGAGGAAGACTTCATCCCTCCCACTCACACATATGACTTCTCTCTGAGACTCCCCCTATACGGACATATATAAATAAGAACATATATACCACCCACCCACAGTTATAAAGAAATCTCTTTATAACTGCCGCTGCGTAGACATATACATATATATATATATATATATATATATATATATATATATATATATATATATATATATATATAATGATACATGCGTATCTTCCACCCACAGTTGTGTACTGTCTTTGTAGCTCTTGCTGTATAGACATATATATATATATATATATATATATATATGTATATCGTGCATGCGTCCCACCCACAGTTGTGTAGTCTTTTTGTGGCTCTTGTTGTGTAAACATCTCTGTATACTAGTATGTGTCGCTCTTGTTGTGTAAACGTTTTTGTATAATAGCATACTACCTCACACATATAATAAGAAATATATGTTAGTTTGCAGATATATGTGTCGTACCGTTCGGTCATGACGCGTATATGAGGGTGTACTGGATTAGCAGGGGCATTGCCAGCAGCAGAGAAGGTTGCAACAGGCAATGTCCATTAGCACTTGAAGGGATTTTCTATGGAGCACCCTCTGTAGGGAGCTCACGTATCCTACCGTGAGATCGTAGCACTGCCGGGAGTAGTACTAGCGGCAATAGCAATAGCAACGTGTAGGAGTCATGCGAGCAAGGGAGGTGCTGCCAGTAGCGAAGATACTAACTGCGTAATAGATGGGAGAAGAATAGCATTATTATAAGAGGAGTCCTCTTCCTAACACACCGTGTAAAGGGGATATATACCTGTTCAAAGATGATCCAGCACAATAGAAGGAGGTTCGACCGTGATATGCAGCTGTATATATGCTTACTGCTTTCGCCACCGCTGCTACTGCTACTGCTGTTGCTGCTGCTGCTGTGGAGATCATTCGTTGCTGCATGTATGTATGCATTGCAAGGGCAGTACTGCATCCCCAAGGAGCTCGACATTTCTTTGGAAATATGTAGATGAGACTTCTTCTATTCTCATCCAGTGCTATAAAGACATATATATAGGTGATACATATATATATATACATCTACATGTGTATACATGGTGAGACTTGTGTGTAGAGTCGCAGCAGCAGGTTCGAACATGAAACAGGTGTTGCTACGCTTCAGTGAAACAACTTTAACATTTGGAAGTTTTCCTCCACAGCGCATGCGTCTAAACAGTTGCTGCAATCTCTTCAAGTACTATCGCGATCAAAGTATCCCCAGCCGTGTCAATGGATATGCCTATTATATATGATATGTGTGATATATAGAGAGTCCACTATACATAAATTTATACATTTACTGAGATATCTATAAAAGGACAACTGTAACAGATATATATGTTGTAGGGGTTTGGAAAACCCTGTTGATATTCTTCTTCTGGAGGAACTGAACCTGCAGCTGCAGGGACGAGGCAAGCAGGAGCACGTATCCCTTCGCTGTTGAACAACTATATATATAGTAATTCTTTACACGTGCAAACTGCAAGTGCTTCGAAGTAGCCAGCTTTGAACGAAAACGATCTACTACTGGAGAAGCTGCCTTCGAGTATTCCGACATGAAAAGCATTTCTGAGCCGATGCTCCAGCCCAGCAGCTAATAATTCCCTCACTTCACACCTCTATATCAATGCCACATGCATTCGTCTTATCTCTTGGGTGTATATACATATACACATATGTGTATATCTGTATATATATATATATATATACATATACTTCTGTATATATTCGAATGACTTTAGGGTATAAATCCTATAGAAGGACCGGCCATTTTGTTGACATTCTTTGGATGAAGTGCCAAGGTGGGAGAGTGAATGAAGAGAGTCAACCGTTCTAGTGCGAGGTGCATGTCCTGCTTGAGCAGAGAATTGTTTCCCATGCTTTCCATGAAAAGCCTTGGCCGCATGCAGTTGCCTGTGTGCTTCGCGCATGCAACTCCTTACCTCCCCATCCGCATTCAATTTGCTTTCACCCGCCCCATTTATATAAATCGCTAAGTCCCTCCAACTAACCCATATATATATATATATATATATATATACAGTTAGGTAAATTGAAGATCCCATTTACATACGTATAGATCGATATGCGAGAGGAATACGGGCGTGTGTTGTTGAATGAAGAAAATAGCGAGTATGTGGCTGGCCTGCTGTGACAAGGCTAACGCCGAAGAAACACATATATATATATATATATATATATATATATATATATATATATATATATATATATATATATGCGATAGGTGTGAGTGTGTAGGAGGTCACGAATGGAGATCGGACGCTTTTAGAAAGCGCGTGGGATGAAGGAGAAAGAATTGTTCTTGCATGTGCATAGAGAGCAGCAAAGGGAGGTATCAGCGTTTTTTCTGGAACGCAACTGAATGTTGTCTTTGGGAATGATTCTCTGTTAACAAACTGCCTTGGGACGAACAGCAGTCTTCATGAATGGAGAGATAGAAGTCAACTGCAATAAGCAGAGACGGGGGGGAACTTCATCACGACGTCTACTTTTGGCAACTAGTGAAACACGAAGATATTTATTTCTTTCGATAGATATATATATATGCAGACGTAGAGGCAGGTCTGGACATAAATATAGAAATATGGATGTATGTGTATATACACAAAGACCTGTACCGAGATCTACATATATATATATATATATAAAGTACGCATAGAGATACGTGTATATAGATATCCATCAATATATAGATGTAGATACATACATAGATGCGTATGGATATGTGTAGAGAGATATATGAATAGGGGGGCACTGTACTGTTTAGACTGTTTCCTATAGGATACCTGTGTTTATCATGACGTGTTTAGATGCTTTCGTGGAGACGCAGTTATATGTGGAGCCTGAACCACAAGCTTCTACATGAATGTTGACTCCGTAGAGATTTCTTCTTTCTACGTCCACTACGATTCAACAAGCATCTGCATTTTAGCGAGGAAGATTTTTCCTCCCAACGGGACATCCAGTCGATAATCTGCACCTTTGGACTTTGCAATAACAACGATGAACATTTAAAAGGCGAGATCGAATGTATATCAGCAACATGCTTTGAGCTGCTGCTACAGTGAGAAGATACAGCAGCAGCAGCAACAGAGAGCCAACACTATAGCAAAAGCAGCAGCAGCAGCAAAGGTGATGAGGTGTAGTGGAGAGGCGAGAGAGCTGCAGTCCACCAAGAAACAACAAATACAGCAGCACTAGAGCAGCAGCAGCATAGCAGCAGCAGCAACATAGCAGGAGCAGCAACATAGCAGGAGCAGCAACATAGCAGGAGCAGCAGTAAAAGTGCGTGAGGAACAGCAGTAGGACTATAACAGCAGCAGTGGACATTCCGAGCAGCTGTAGAGGCGACTGCAGCAGCAGCAGCAGCCTCGGCTCCACGTGTATCTCCTATTGCAAACCGGCGGAGGTTCGACACTACAGCAGCAGCAGCAGCAAGAGCAGCAGATAGAGCAGCAAACAAAGAGCAGCAGAAAAAAAGTATCATCAACCAGCTTCCGGTTCAAGACCTTCATCTTCATCTTCGTCGCTTGCGTTGCTGGTTGCTTCTGCACGAGTTCTTTTCAGACGTAAATTAATTTCTTGACATCTCTCCTCTCCTGTTGCTGCTGCTGCTGCTCCTCCACCTCCAGCACCTGCTGCTGCCCCGTTGGCTGACTGCTGCTGCTGCTGCTGTTCAGACGCTCTCATCGCAGAAGCAGCAACAGCAGCAGTAGTCTCCGCAGAGGCCGACGGCGAAAATGCAACGGAGTTCAACAAATCTGCAGAGACCTTGTCCCTCAGTTCGATCTGGAGAACACAAAAAGAAAAAAGACAACGACGACGCTGCTGCTGCTGTTGCTGTTGTCAATCAGAGGACGTCCTCTTCCATACACTCCTTCGCTATATTCCGTCGACACGCTGTCTCGCTCCTAACTCCTTGTTCTGTGCGCAAGACTCAGTCGGTTGCGTGCACAAGTACGGTTCCGTTTTGATGTATTGTGAGCATCTGAGGCTAGCAGCGCCGGTTGGTCTCTCTATCTATCTCTCTTTACTCCTTCGCTCTCTGTATCTTTCTTTACTTCGCTCTCTACCTCTCTGTCACTCTACCTCTCTCTCTCATTCTTTCTCTCTCTTGATCTTCTCTATCTTCTTTCACCTTTTTTCTGCTCTCTAATCTACACATGAAGTTGACCCACCTATTGAAGATGTGTATAATGCCTGAAGAAAGTGGCTAGCATATGATAGACCCTACAAATGTGCATCTATATATATATATATATAGATGCAGTAGAGCTCTTCAGCAGTAGAGCTCTTCAGCAGTTGATTTTGTTGGTCTCAAAGGAAGAAGATCTTCTTGGAACCTGGTGTAATTCTCTCTGGAAGCGTATTACAGGCGCTTCGTCTTTGCAGATGTGCAATTGCTGAAGCCCCTCCCGATCAATATGGAATGACAGAGCTCCTGCTCTTTGACAGCATGCAGGCTCTGACTGTCTGTCTCTCAGAGGTATTCCGCATCTGAAAGAGAATGTCTTGGATTTACCTCGAGACCAAGTTGGACGGTCTGTGCGTTGGGGCCCGTGTACTGCAGCACAACATCTCCTGCGCGGCAGTGACACAGCAGCAACATGGAGAGAAGAAGAGCTACCATGTAAATGCCAATGAGAGACACTTCCAAACTTGTAGCTGTCAACATCTTCTGCTGCTCCTCTAAGTCTGTCTGGTGTCCATCCCTTCTTCCGTGCTAGCATTCCTCTTGCTGCTGCCGTTGCTACTGTGGCTGCTGCTGTTGCTGCTGTGCCTGCTGCTGTTGCTGCTGTCGCTGTTGATACTGTTGCTGTTGATACTGTTACTATCGAGACTGTTGCTGTTGCTGTTGCTGCTGTTGCTGTTGCTGCTGTTGCTGTTGCTGCTGTTGCTGTTGCTGCTGTTGCTGTTGCTGCTGTTGCTGTTGCTGCTGTTGCTGTTGCTGCTGTTGCTGTTGCTGCTGTTGCTGTTGCTGCTGTTGCTGTTGCTGCTGTTGATGTTGCTACTGTTGCTGCTGCTGTTGCTGCTGCTGTTGCTGCTGCGTGGATCACAGTTCTTACCATTGGAAACGGATAGCACCTTCACAGCACCGCCTAACCTTTCAACGGCAGGCATGACTCCCCGCAGGGCTGCTTCGACTGCAGCAACATCGAGCTGCTGTTCTTCTGCTGCTTCTCCTTCCCACTCTTCTCCTGCTGCTTCCTCAACCACGACAAGTGACGGCCAAACTTCTCTCAGTGCGCTCTGCAGGCCCCCGTATAGCGTCTGCTGCGATAGTGGGCACCCCACACATGCTCCCTGCATGCAACATCGTCGGCATATTATCAGACACACCAGCAGCAGCACATCCAGCAGCAGCTTCATATGCAGCAGCAGCAACACCAGCAGATCCTTTGGGGTGGCAGCAGTCGCAGCAGCAGCAGCACCAGACGTTGTGGGGTCTCAGCAGCAGCAGCAGCAGTAGCAGGTGTGGGGTGGCAGCAGATGCAGCAGCAGCAGCAGCAGCACCAAAGGTTGCGAGGTGGTAGCATATGCAAAAGCAGCAGATACCCCAGCAGTCATACAAAGAGCACTTGTCCTGCCAGTGCTAACAGCAGCAGCAACAGAGTTCTGCGACTCACAGCTGCGCTCTCAGCACAAGGATCAGCACGCGGTCTACGACATCAGCAGCAACACCAGTCACAGAAGCAGGAGAAAACCACTCACTCCCTCTACAAGCAACAGCAGCAATACTAACAGCAGCAGCAACAGCAATACCAGCAGCAGCAACAGCAGCCATAACGACAACACGACAGTGCAGCAGACACAGCATCAGCCTCGTATCCTACCAGCAGCAGCAGCAGCAGGATGTAGAGATGCACCTCTTACATTGAAAGAATCAGCATCCTTGTATATCTATACCAACATCTATATCTCTACCGCTATATCCACATCAATATTAATACCTACATCTACATAACTCTATCGCTTTGTCAACAATATATATATATATATACTCTTTTTCTCTCCCTCTTCCTCTCTCTCTTCCTCTCTCTCTCTCTGTCTCTCTCTCTCACTCTCTTATACATATATCGGCAAACGTAGAGAATAACGCCTGCAGCAATGCGAGAACATAGGCAAACGTGCAACAGCAGCAGCAGCGACAGTGCCCTCTGCATATGACATCGGCAGGATGAGTTTCCTTCTTCTTTTCCTTCCCCCACAAATATTCACATATTCCCTCTCTGGCCATATATACGTTGATAATAATATATATATATATATAAAGAGAGAGAGAGATACATATACAACTATACATATATATATATATATATATATATATATATAGAGAGAGAGAGAGAGAGAGAGAGAGAGAGAGAGAATGATAGGCATGATAGTTGAGGTGATCCGTTTCCAGGGATATTTACTTTGAATGCCAAGCGAAGAATTTTCTTCTCTATGTCGAGGTCAACTACTTTTACATCTCCACCGTGGCTGCGAAGATATGGGCGGACGCCTCGCAGCACTTCCTCTACCATCGAGAGGTTCAATCCCACTTCGCTGCCTTCAGCAGAAACAGCAGCAGGACTCTCTTCTTCCTTCTCTGCTGCTGCTGCTGCAGCATCACCACCAGCAGCACCAGCAGAAGCAGCGCTATCTTCAGCAACAACAGCAACTGCGCTATCTGTTCCAGAAGCGGCAGCGATACCAGCAGCAGCAGCAGCAGAAGAGTCAGCAGCAGCAGCAGCAGAAGAGTCAGCAGCAGCAGCAGCAGAAGAGTCAGCAGCAGCAGCAGCAACCCTATTATCTCCAGCAACAGCCCTATCTCCACCAACAGCAGCAACGGTGCTATCTGTTGCAGAAAAAGAAGAAGAAGCAGCAGCAGCAGCAGCAGAGTCAGCAGCAGCCACGTTGTCTCGAGCAGAAGTAGGAGTATCAGTGCCCATGCTACCAGCAGCATCAGCAGCAGCAGAAGTCGGAGCAGCAACCTCCAGAGATATAGAAGAAGAAGAAGAAGAAAGAGAAAATGAGTAAGATGAAGAAAGGGAAGAGTCTGAAGAGGAGTATGTTGGGGTTGGGGCTGCGATGGGAGATGTTTCGGCTGAAAAGACGTGTTTGTAAGGTAAGCTCCGAGCGCGAATTTCAATTTCCTTCTCCTGTAGAGCAGCAAGAGAAGGAAGCCCGCCGGTTATCGAAGCAGCTGCAGCAGCAAAGAACACAGCAGTAGACATGACAACAGCAGTGATAGTTAAAGAGAAGACGCAGCAGCAGCAGCAAAAAAAAAGACGAAAGAGAAGCAGCAGCGTTACAAGGAAGATAGAAGCGTGGATGCAACGTAGCAGCTGCTAATGTTGACCTGCGAGCTTTGCTGCAGCAGCAGCAGCAGCGATTCCAATGATGGAATTCGCATAGGTGGCTACGGGCATATCACAGCTGCAGCAATAGCAGCAGCACTCTGCTGCTCCTCCTGATGCATGCACATGGGCTTCGCCTGCCCTGCAGCAACTTGGCTTGCAGCAGCAGGAACATGAGCGATGGCCTCAACGTCGGCAGCAATAGCAATTCAAAGAGAAGCAGCATTATTACAACAGAGCAGCAGAAGCAGCAGCAGCAGCAGCTGAGACAGCAGCAGGGAGTTGAGACAGCAGCGGGAGCTGAAACAGCAGCAGGAGCTGAGACAGCAGCAGGAGCTGAGACAACAGGAGCAGCAGCGATAGGGGAATCGACGCACCCACGCAACAGCAACAGTTGAAATCGTGCACTTATCCCTCGTTGCTGCACCGCATTAGTAGTGAGAAGAGACAGAGGTTGCTGTGACTGAGCAGCAGCTATATATATATATATATATATCAATGAAACGTTGGAATGTAGCAGCAGCAGCAAGTGGTTTTTCTTTGAATAGAAAAGTGAGTTTCAGTGGGAGCAGGTGATGAGCAGAGCAGCAGATATCCACGCGTGATCAAGGTGGGATGTAAGTGTTGCTGAGAGGCGAGTAGATGAGGAGAAGAAGAAGAAGAGGGCTGCACGATCATGAGACAGAAGAGAGAGAGGTAATGGAAGAGACAGACTCAAGTGAAAGATCTGCTGGAGAGAAGAACAAAGAAAGGGAGAGAGAGTCGAAAAGAGGAAGACTGACATGCACAGAGAGTCAGAGAGATCCAAAGAGGGAGACAGGGAGACGTAGACGTTACTATACCAGCGACGAGGCACGTGTCACATGCAACGTATAGAGAGATATACGAGAATATATGTGGGTATTCATGTTTGCAAATGTATTGCGAGGACAGCAGTTTAAGCTGTAGAAAGGTAAAGGACTCAATGAAACTCTGTCACCCTGAGTGTGGGGAAGATGTGTGTTTTCTTTTGTGGTGTACGTACACCCCAGCAGAGCAAGAGCAGGAAGACGTGCTGCGTTGAGTTGAGATGTGGGCTGCTCTGGGAAGACATGCTGAAGCAACGCAGATGCCAGCAAAGGAGCAGCAGCAAAGGAAATCAGAAGCGATGATCTCGAGGGGCATGCAGCAGCAGCAGTAGCGGGGGGGCTGACAGCAGCCCGATGCGAAGTCTCCAGTGCGGGAGCGCATGCAGCAGCACCAGCTGTGCGACTAGCGACAGCAGCATCTGCAGCAGCAGAGACCGCGCTCCCACGCGACGCAGCAGCAGCAGCAACAGAAAACGCTGGGGAATAGAGCATACGAAGAGCTGGAGACAGCGAAGCCTTGTATAAAGGAAGTGAAGGAGTGAGGGAAGAGCCAGCAGCTGTAGAAGATATAAAGAAGACGCAGTGAACAGGAGGAGGAGAGGCGCTGCACGAAGCGAGAAATGATAAAGGAGAAAGAGAGACACGAGCTGGAACAGTAGCAGAGGAGGATACAAATGAATCCGCACTCATATCGTGCTGCGATCTGCTGTTGATATCTACACCGCTTGTGTCTTTAAGACTACTGCTGCTGCTGCTGTTGCTTCGCTCGAGGTTGCTGTTGTACATTCTCCTGTTGCTGCTGCTGTTCGGAAGTCCGCTTCGCCCGCTGCTGCTGCAGCTGCTGCTGAACTGAAACATGTCACTCGCCCCGCTGTTGCTGCAGATGCTGTTGCGCATGCTGCTGTTGCGCGTGCTGCTGTTGCGCGTGCTGCTGGTGCACGTGCTGCTGTTGCACGTGCTGCTGTTGCACGTGCTGCTGTTGCTTCTTCCTCTGGAGTTCGATCTGCTGCTGGTGCAGCAGCAAGAGCTGCGCAATACGCTGCCTCTGAGACAAAGACTGCTGCAGCGCGCTACACGTGAGAACGAGTCTCCAGCGTCACGTGTAGTTGAGATGGGAGAAGCAAACAAAGAGCGCCCAGCAAAGGGGAGGACAGCAGAACAGGAGAGAAGTCTCCCTTCTGCTGCTGCTGCTGTTGCTGCATCTCTGCAGAGAAATCTCTCTTCTGCTGCTGGTGCTGCTGATGAGGCTGTTGCTGCTGCTGCTGCTGGAGGAGGAAAGACGCTGCAGACGATCAGCAGAAGCAGAAGCAGCAGCAAGAGCAGCACCGCATCGCAGACCTTCGTTTTTCTGGAAGCAACTGCCAAGTGCGACCCGCAAAGACAGCAGTAAATTTCTGCTGCAGCAGGACTGCGTAAACGCTGCGTCATCCTCCTGGAGAAGGCTGCTGCAGCTTTCAGTTTGCAGTCCATCAGCTGCTCGCTCTGAGTCTGCTGCAGCAGTGCATATGAATGTAGGAAGAAGAAAGAAGATGTAGAGATGCGCAAGAGATATACACAGAAGAGACGCTGACGCATGTCTCGCCCAGGATCTATTGAAAGAGTCTGTCTACTTTTCCTCCTCTCTCTCTCTCTTCAGTAACATGCACGCACTATCAAGAAATAACGCCTCACAGGCACTCTCTCAGGCACTCTCTTACACCAGGAAACATAGACATATACATATATATATGCACACGTAGACATACGTATATTGATATATATATCCGCAGAAATATATATATATATATATATATATGTAGACGTAGACATACGTATATGACTATATATGGGTGGATAGGTTCTTTGAAGAGGCATGTCGCAACACAACGCACAGAAGTACATTATTACTATTGCATCTCTATATTGAGCATGAACAATATAAAATAGATTGACTTATATGTCTATATACACATCTCTATGTCTACTTATATATATATATATATATACGACTATACGAGCAGGTAGAGCTATGGAAAAGGTTGGCTAAATACACGTGATAGGTGAAACGCTCTGAGAGAGCTGCTTTACGTGGAAAACAGGCTGTGACTCGTGGGTTGTCTTCTTATGCATGCATGTAAATGAATGACATGAATGCTGCAGAGAGAGCATGTATATATAGAGAGAGAAAGACAAAGATGTAGACATAGACATAGATATGAGTCTTAGAGAAAGACGGTGGAGGAGCAGAGAATAACAGATCCACGTTTTTACTTACATCCTGAGAGACTTGCCAATGTTTAGCAATTTATATGGGCTTGTAATCATTCGTCACTCTATGGAGACGACTAGGAGATATTCAACGCATAGAGAGAAAGAGATAGACACAGAGAGAGAGATAGACAGAGAGAGAGATACACAGAGAGAGAGAGATAGACAGAGAGAGAGATAGTCAGAGAGAGAGATAGACAGAAGGGAGACAGACGGGTATCGGTATGCACACTCATGCAAAGAGCAACAGATTAATATACAAAACGAAAAAAAAAAAAGAAGACGAAACGAAGAAGAAGAAGAAGAAGAAGGGCAATATGTACGTAGTATGATGTCTAAGGCAACACTGCGGTGCGCAATTGTGGAGAGGAAGGAGATGTGCGAAGGGAGGGTGAAGTAGAAAAGTTCCTGACAGCAAAAGATGAGTGTTTGTTAGAAAGAAAGTGCAAAGGAAAAGATTGACTGGGAAGGGAACTGGAGACAGGAGAAAGAGGCGAAGGATAAACATCCACACATTGGTCCTATTCTTTCGATTGGAGCTGCAGAATGTGAGAGACAAACACACACTACGAGCAGAAGGAAGAATAGTGAAATGAGATGTGAAGAAGTGCTTCTTCCCGTTCTTTAGAGAAAAGAGAAGAAAACGACCGTGACTGAAGTCGATCAGGGGCACCATCGCACGAGACTATCCAGAAGACACGAAGAAGACATGCAAAGAAAGAAGGTTTCCGACGGCCACATAGAGCGATTTGCCTTTAAGACAAATCTTACTCCGAGAAAGACCAAAGAAAAAACCGACAAGCGAGAGATGAGAATGTAGATAAAGCTGCCCGAGGAAGAAGGGATGCCGTGGAGTCCGTGCATGTAGACGAGCCCGACGAAGAAAAAGACGAAAAAAAAAGAAATTGAAAGATTTTTCCACTTTCCGTCGCTGCAGTGAGAAGATCTTCCTTTTTCTGAAGGTGAACTGTCGGAGTCGAGGTTAAAAGATAGAGAAAAATGCCGTTGCCAGGACATAGAAAACAACTCTGTTTCAACGTGCACATGCAAGCGAAAAAATGTCTTCTCTCCAACTTTGACAGTTGAACAAGAACAATATCTCGAACTGAGGAGAAAGTCGTGGAGATCCTGGTTCTCACTCGGACAATGAACATTTTTTCATTTGAACAAAGAAACCCAAATCTCTCATAACTGCCGACACCCTAAGAGATTCAAACTGTATCCCAATATTCATTCATACATATATATATATATATATATATATATATATGTAGATAGATAGATAGGCATGCTCAACTCTGGTAGTCCATCTTGAAGCGCATGGGTGGACTGGCCGTATTCATTTTCCATATATCCGCCTGCTATACTTGCAAAATCTTTGTAAACACAGTAGACAAAACACACAATTACGTAAAGAATGCGTTTTTCACTTCGATGTAAAGACAGCCAATGAGAAGAATAAAAATATATGTAACACTGTGGGAGAACAGAGCAGGCAGTCATTACACGGAGAGATTAACTACTCACGCAGACACACATAAATAAATATATATATATATATATATATATATGTATAGAGAGAGAGAGAGAGAGAGAGAGAGAGAGAGAGATATGGATGGATATAGATATAGATAGATAGATGTAGATATATAGAGATGGATATAGACAGATAAAGATATATAGAGTATAGATAGGTATAAGTAGATAGATACAAGTACATAGAGATAGATGGATAGATATAGATAGATAGGTAGACATAGGTAAATCGATATACACAGGTAGATAGATATGTGGATAGCATATATATATATATATATATATATATATATATATATATATATAAATGTATACAGAGAAGTATAAGGAGGCTGCTGCATTTACAACTTGTTGGAGGAGGTGCAAAAAAAATGAGAAAAGTTACATAAAGCACATATGAGAGGGTCGCCCGACAGACGACGGTTGGAGCGGGAGACACGGTTTTCATTCAAAATAATCCATATAAAGTGTGTAGATAAATACTTTTTCAATGCACATCACGTTTCAAAATGTGTTTCTAAAGAGGATGCCAAGTACACTCTCGCGCTGATGATTACCTCTTCGCTGCAGTGTTCTCCGAACCAATATGTATATCTGTTTTTGATTCATCCTCCCATGTTTCACATGCGTCTGAAGTGCATTTCTTCGTTCACATGTCTTCATATAGCAACAACTCCACACAGTGGTCCACCCTGCAGTAGAGAAATCTACCTTCAGTTCCTCTTCCTATATCTCTCTGTATCCATATACGCAGTTATAAATATGCAAAAGAAATGCAGAATGTCCTCCTTATACACAATTGAAAATACATATATATATATATATATATATATATATATATATATATATATATATATATATATATATATATATATATATTAGGTTTACATGTCCAAGCTCACTGGCAATTCACTAGGTTCTGTAGGAATGTCCTGCTGACAATAATTGCGAAGTGACAATACTACATTGCCTCTACATAAAGAAACATTGTATATTATTCAACAATTGAAAGGCTTGTCCCGGTGCTTTGGGATTCACTTGTATACACTTGGGACGATTCCCACAGTATAATACGTGCATCTACTAATATGGTTATTTCTCTAATTCGCTATCTACACATCTGCTTTGCAATCAGAACAACAGTGAATAATCACCTCGATGGACATATACACATGTGTATAGATACTGGACTCTTTGTAAATGCATGTTTGACGACATGCAGTCGTCTTCGCACCAGGAGGTTGTTTCTGGTTTTGTTTAATTGACCTCAAACGTTCAGAAATACAGAGGGAGATAAAAATGAAGTGAACTTCGAACTTCTACACATCCAGCACACTCTTCGTTGCGCTACAAAGCTTTTAACATTTCCTCTTATCACGTTCACAACGAATTTCTCTCTCTAACGCTACATGATGTCTTCTACAGGTGTACCCTCAGCATGACTCGATCATACCAAAAAGAAAACCCCGCAGCTGTCCCTCTTCACCCGAGAAGGCTGCATGCACTGCTGCTTCTGCAGAGATACTTCCTCTCGTTATACACCCTGGCTACTCGCTATAGCAACAAAGGCCGGCTTATCACCACGGTGTGCTACGGTGGTAACTGGATTCTGCTGCTTCTTTCTCTCTCTCTACTGTGATTGTCTCTCGCAGTTCTTATGGGGATAAAATGTGATAAACACATACCATCCCTCATATATATACATGTATATTCTGCCTTGAGGAGGTATCTCTTCCAGATATCCACCGTGTATGTGACTACTTCATATACGTGGTCCCTCACGTATACACCTGCACATAAGGTATTGGGGTCTCTATTGAAGATATCACCCGCAGATGAGAAGTTGTTTTCAATCACCTTATCCCTCATATATATGCACCTGCACATCACATATTGGGGTATGTATTTTGGTCTGGAGGTGTTTTCCCAGTGTCCGCTTGTCTCAAACGATGTCTTCAGTGAAAAAAAAACCCCGCTCGATTATTACAACGCCAGCAGACACACGTGCATGTATACCTACATTCCTCCACATTCACAGGTCAGCCTTTATCTATCTCCAGATTTAGAGCACTGAAGAATACATCATCTGCGAGAGTGTAGAGTATGGAACACAAGGCAAAGAAGTTTGACTGTGCGGTGTTGATGACCTCTGTGTGGTTGACAAAAACTACAAGAGACCTTTCGTACGTGACTGACTTCTGTTCCAATTCTTTTCCTTCATATTCCACCAAACAATTGTTACCTTCAAGAATGCTATCATCTAACAGCAGAAGACTGCCGTGTGGGGTCTCGTATACGATTCGTAACAACCAACTCAAGAGAAGTATCTACTGAGGATCTACCTCCATCAGACAGAGGTACTTGATGCAAAAGGTCTTCTCAAAAGTAGTAGTATCTACTGATAATACAGGACGCCGTCCAGAGACGCGTCGGAGGTATTCTTCGGGTGTTTTTCCAAAGCAGCAATTTGGAAGAGTATCATGCGCTCTCGCGTATGAAGAAAATTGACACACGCACAAAAGTGCAAAGACAAGCACTAGCTTGCACAGACGCAAACCTATACAGCGGACACATCGTACAAACCTACAAGAATCGAGATACATCCATGCACATATATATATATATATATATATATATATACACGAGATAGATGACTACGGGTAGGAATTATACAATCGAAGTGTGTGAAGAGATTTGTAAAAAGTCTCCACCTATCGGTGACCCATTTTTAGTCTACTTTTCATCTGCGACAGCTCTACGCAGGTGGAATTTATTCACTGATCAGGGTCCTTCCGCTTGTGCTGGTACAGCCGCAGCAGCAGCAGCAGCAGCAGCCACCTGTTTATTCTGCCTGCCGTTTCTCTCCCTCCCCCCACAGCAAATCTAAGGAAGAGGAGGACAATCGAAAGTTCACCTGCACGCTATATCTCAAGAGAAAGAACCAGAAAGAGTCTTTCTCCTGGATATGATATATGTAGGCCATAGGTCAAAAAAAAAAGAATTTCACTGATATATACTTGCGAATCCGTATACATCCACACTTCAACATGTGTGATCTCTGTTTTGCATGCCCTCCGTGCGATTGTACTATAAGTATGGGAACTTCATAGATATATAACGGCTGTCCCATGTATCAAGACGTCTCCACCACTCTTCAACAGCAGCAGCAGCAGCAAGGTGAGACACACCGACCTACAGTCAGCGATGAATCTGCCGGAGACACACCGGCCTGGCTATACAACAGCAGCTGGAAGGCGCGTAAAGAGGTCGTAGCAGCAAAGACCATGCATGCACCGCATGCATGCACCAGTCTGGAGAGGCTGATCCCCAGTGGATCCCCGTGAAGGATCTCTCTGCAGCGTGACGCTGCTTGAGGACAGCAGCAGCAGCAGCAGCAGACAACCGCCTTATTCGCTTCGCGTAAAAAAAACCCTTCTACAACTTTCTGCTGCCTGTGGGGCAGCAGCAGCAGCAGTGTTTTACACGTGCAGCAGAGACTGAAAGACCAGCAGCAGTGACATCTACAGAGCAGCAGCAGCAGTAGTCCGCACCCCCACTGTAGTCTCAGCGACAGCAGACGACAAACTCATTCGGAAAAAATGTTTATAACAAAGCACCAGCAGCAGCAGCAGCAACAACCCCTGCCTCCGTTTCAAGAAGAGAATAAACTGCTGCCGCAACAGCAGCTTTAAAAATATGCAGCAGGAACTGCATGCAGCAGGAACCGCATGCAGCAGATTCCAGATGCAGCAGGAAGTGCATGCAGCAGGAAGTGCATACACCAGGAACGACTGCATGCAGCAGCACCCGCATGTTGCGATTCGATTTGAAATGTGTTTTTGGACTGCGCGACTCTTCTTGGTGCTGCTGTGCATGTGCTGTGAGGAGTCCACTAGTACTGCCGTTCAAATACACTCTTCCACACTCCTCCGCGCTTCTTCTTGTGATGCCCTCTCTTTGCTGTTGCTGTTGTTCTCCAAATGAAATGTTGACAACAACTTTTCACCTTTTAGCGTATCTGCTGCCCATGAGGCAGCTCACTCTACTCCTTCCTCTCCTTCTGAACGCAGCATGCACGCGCTGCTGTCCCTTCTACGCTGCATGCACAACTTCCAATCAAATACACCTCGTTGTCGTTTTCTCCTTGCATGTATCACTACCACCCCACCATCCTAGATAGTATCATCCTCTTCTCTCTGCAGAATATCGAGACAGAATAGTGTTGAACGAAAGAAAACGAACTGCGTGCATAATAGTATAGCCGGCCAGAGAGGTCTGCAGCAACAGCACTTCTTCACTTGCAGTTGCAAATACGTTTTCAGCGCTGGCCGAGCAACACCCGTCTCTCTCCCCATTGATATCTCTTTCTACGGATCTCCATAAAAAATGAGAATCGCTTTAAGTGTATAAATGGAGATCTGTGGAACTTCTGCGACTTCTGCTGATCGCCTCTGCATGCGCGAGATAACCACGCAGCCCATGCTGCTGCTGCTGCTGCAGCAAATGCGAGTGCTTCTATAGCAGCAGCAGCACACTGTTTTGCAAGGAATCACATGTATACCTGCAAAATCCTTGTGTCTTTCTTCTTTCTTGCTGCTGCTGCTGCTGCGTCTTCTGCTGCAACTTGTCCGCTTCGCTTTCGTCTGCTGCTCCTGCTGCTCCTGCAGCTCCTGCTGCTCCTGCTCCTGCTGCATTCTGCATTTTACTTCTTCACCTACATCGTCGCTGCAGCACACCCCGACTTCTTCAATGCATGTATGTTTCACTTTTCTTCTCTCCTGCTGCTACTCAGATATCATGCACTTCCCCACATTCCACGGCACTCATTTTCTGCTGTTCCACGTTGCTGCTGCTGCTGCTTTTCTGCTATTGCTGTTGTTGCTTCACTCCTCCTCCTGCTGCTGCTGTCTGGACCTCGTCTATGCGACTCTCGCTGCTGCTGGAGGAGAAGGAGGAAGAGTCACTCTTTGGCATCGCCTTTCTTCTTTACACTGTGATTCTCTTCTGCTCTCTTCTGCTTTCAGCGTCCTCTTCCGCTTGTTTCTTTTGCTCTTTTTCCTCCAAAACTCGTTCTTCTTTTTTGCTCCTGCCTTTCTTCGCTGCTGCTAGATCTTCTGGACTTTCTCTGCTACTACACGATGATTCTGCTTCTTCAAATGTTCTCTCTCGTATGTCTTATAGTCGAAAGCGCATGCGTGGCGATCGGCGTAGCGATGTTCACCGCAGTAAAAATACCCACAGCGGCACTGAAACCCCACAAGTCCTATTTTCCTGTTGCACTGCCAGCAGCGATTCGTCTTCACCTACGAAAAAAAAAAGGCATGCAGTCGCAAACGCATGCAGTCGCAAAGGCATGCATTCGCAAACGCATCCACTCGCAAACGCATGCAGTCGCAAACGCATCCAATCGCAAACGCATGCAATCGCAAACGCATGCAATCGCAAACGCATGCAGCCGCAAGTGCATGCAATCACAAACGCATGCAGTCGCATGCGCATGCAATCACATACGCATGCACTCGCAAAAGCACGCAAACGCGTGCAATCACAAACGCCTACAGGTGCTCAGGCAAGCACTTTCAGATGCATGCAGGTGCAAGCGCATGCGGTGATGATCGACGCATGCAGTGGAGGCCAGGCGCATGCAGTGTCACATGCCTTTTTCCATTTGCTCGTGACCACCTCACTCTGTCTGGCCCTTACACCCCAGCACTGCTTGCACAGACATGCATGCGTAGATAGAGACAGGGAAGAGAGGAAAGAGAGACCAGCAGACGCATGCACACTGAGAACACAGAGGCACATAAGACGCATGCAGGAGATCTCGAAGGACGCGATTTGCTCACTAGAAAGAGAGCGATACGGAAGGGAAAAAGGAATCGAAGAGTAAGACGAAAAGAAATGGAATCGGAAGGTAAAAAACAGCTGAAGAAGAGAATGCGATATCGATAGAAAGATATATCGAGGCTGGACAGGAAGATGAGAAAAAAAAAAACAACGCATCGCACCTGTTTGATTTTTCCTGCTGCATCACCGGTATTGGCTGCCAGTGCTGAAGGAGAAGACAGCACGGGTGGGGTTGCTGCTGCTGATGTTACATGCCTCTGTTCGCTTGCAGCTTCGACTCCTGCCCCCACTGCTGCAGCACAACCTGCAGCTCCACCTGCTGCTGTTGCTGCTGCTTGCATGGGCGAGCCTATTCCAGAAGTGAAAGCCAACGGCTGAGCAGTCGCTGCAGCAGCAGCAGAGACAGCAGGGGAAGCAACAGCAGCATCAACTGATCTCCCAGAGGCACAGAGATCCCTTGCATCCGCAGCCGACTGCGTCTCGTGCATCACCTCGACTGCTGCTGCTGCTGAGCAATCACTTGAGACTTCTACGACGGCTGCTGCATGCGCTGCAACCACCGCTGCTGCTCCTGCTGTTGCTCCTGCTGCTTCGACCTCGCTGACAGCAGGCTGTGGGGGCAGCACGACCTGCGGTACAGCTACAGCAGCATCTCTTCTGCATGCAGAATCAGGAAGGCCTGGTGCAGGTACTGCTAAGCTGCTATTCCCGCATGTAGAAGGAAGTCTGGACAAGCTGCTGCTTCCCAGACCAGCACCTGCTGCGACGCTTCCTCCTGCTGCTGCTGTACCACCCCCCCCCCCCTCCTGCTGCTGCTGTTGCTCCAACACTGTTGCTGCTTTGACTGCACAGAGGAAGAGCAGCAGTCCCAGCACTCTTGACGGGGTCTGCTGCTGAAGAAACGCTTGCTACTGTTGTGTCTCCTGAATATATCGCTTCAGCAGTTGATAGACCGACAGCAACAGCTCTTGCTGTTCCCGTGTCATGTTGCTGCTGTTGTTGATGTACTACTACTGCTGCTGTTGCTGCTCCAGCTCCGCCTCCTGCAGCGCAACTACGAAGTAAAGGAGGAGACGAGACAACAGAGGGGGGAGTGGAAGTAGCAGGTGAACTCGATCTCGATGCAGCAGCAAGATACATCTGTGGTGTCGGACACACCCCACTCCCTCCTGCTGCTCCAGAAGCAGCAGCAACAGCAGCAGCAGCACCAGGTGATGACGTCGCCGCAGTGCTGAGATGCTGGGAATGCGAACCAGCAGTAGCAGCAGCAGCAGCAGACGCAGCAGATGCAGCTGCTGCTGCTGCTCCCGCAGGAGCTGTCGCTTCCGCCTCAGACTTCAGATACTCGAGGTAACACTTCGAACAAAGATTTCGATTTGCTCGGTTTCCATAGAAACCGCAGTTATTCGCACACAGCGGTGCAGGAGACTGCACGCACACCCCACACTCAGAGATCAGAAAAAAACAGTGAAATATCCTCTATCAACAAACTGACAACCGACAGTGCAGATCCAGACTCCTTTACAAAAGTCCTCCTCTTTTAAAGCAATCGCAGCACAGAAGCAAGGTCACGCTACAGCAACAACAGCAGCAGCTACACTGACACAGCAGCTGCACTGATACAGCAGCAGGAGTCCTCCTAACACTGCACCGGCGGAGAGAGGAAGGAACGCATGTGCAAACGAAGTAGAAGCAGGCTCCCCACAGTCCCAGCCTGCGCTATCCTTGCGTCCTCCATACACCTATGTACATACTATCTATACCTATATCTATATATATGTAGGTATATTGGGGTAAACGCTGGTTCTCTCTCTATCATCCTGGTAGAAGTCATGTAGTATTCACAAACCCAGCACATCTAACATGAAAACATCCACGTAATCTACATATATATATATATATATATATATATATATATAGGCTGACAAGAGCTTTTCGTAGGACATATATACAGTTCACCTCCCGTCACTCTATATATCGAGAGATGTAAACAGATGTATATAAGCAGATGTAAATGTATATTTTCTTCCAGAGAAAAAAAGGCGCTTATTTGAGACAGAGAGATAGAGAGAGAGACTCATTTTCTAAAGAGACAGGTAAGCATCACCCGTCAATATGACGCTCGATCTGCATGCACCAGCATGAACAAAATTGTGACAGATATCTGCACAACCCCACGTTGAACTCCTCTCTGCCTGAACTCCTCTCTGCCTGGACTTCTCTCTGCCTGAACTCCTCTCTACCTGAAGTGCTGTCTGCCTGCGAACTGATAGCAAGCACGTTTGCTGAAAGTTCGCATATCCCTCTCTGCGAGGAGTGTTAGTTCACTATTGAAAGACCTTCGTAGTCACCTTCAGAGGTCCTCTCGCCTATCTTTTTCTGCTGTCCTGCTGCTGAGGGTGATTACGCATCTACTGCGAAGAAAATAGCTTTCTTCCAACTTCTTCTTCTTCATCATCGGGGGAGTGTCAATAGACGTCTCCCACTCCAACGAAATAAAAGATGATCTACATCGCTCTCTCAGGCATATCCACAAACCAAAAGTGTCTTCCACATCGCCTCTCACATACAAACCCCACCACATATACAAACAGATATATATATGTATATATATATATATATACATAGAAAGACAAATACATATATATATATATATATATATATATATATATATATATAGAGAGAGAGAGAGAGAGAGAGAGAGAGAGAGACTGATCTATATATATATATATAAATCTGCAGGGTGTTTCGATGGAAACTTTCAAGTGTGGGGGTAGCGACTTCTTCATCACCGTAGCAGCGCGAGAAAGGCATCTGCTGAGGACGAGAAATCGACCGATTTGCATGTGGTTGTGAATGCGTCTTACGGGACGTTCGTTGGGACCGGAACTCATCTTTTTTCGAAGGCGTTCGCAGAAGAGAGGAGGTTGGGAAAGAGAAAGAAGAAATAAGGTTTACAAGCCGAAGAGATCTCCAAAATCTCCACTTCCCCAGAGGCACTTGCATGCATGAATCTCTCTTCTCTGAGGAGTGTTTCCAAAGAGGAGCACCGAGGGAACGACAAATGATGACCTGCTGCTGTCCCTGGGTAGGAGTGCTGCTGAAGAAAGAAACAACGTCGAGTGTCTAGTTCTCTATTCTCTACTGTATACATGCGCATGCATACAGTGCGAGGCCTCCCTGCAGGAGGGGAACAGCACAAACGTTAAAAATAGAGTTTCCTGCTGTGTCGAAGAGAGAAAATTCGAAGAGACTTCAGTTTCTATTGCTGCTACTGTGGAAGTATTATCATCACCTCATCGATAGTAGACGGAAGCAGATAGACAAAAGAGACATCGTCATAACTCGAATGAAAACATGTAACAGTTCCATCTACCTGCTGTCCTCGAGGGCGGAAGACAATTCACCACGTCTCGTCTCCTCTCGGAGAAAAGATAATAGAGGTCTCCTCCGGTCTCTCTCAGCAGGAAACCCCCTACACGCGTTTTCAGCAAACACCTCCCATATATATGATGCAGCTATATGATTGGATGATGATGCATCATCACGCTGTGTTCTCTGTTTTCAACAACTGGAAGCTTCGTCCACGCTCAAGAGTCACCCCTACTACGCCTGCCAAAACGTTGTTCTCTCCTCTTCCTCTCTCTCTCTCTCCTGCTGCGTTTCCAAGTTGGAGACCTTCAATCGCCCGTCCTTGAAGCAACAGATCTCTGCTGCTGCTGCTACCCCACAAACCTTCAGTTGAAGTCTTCTTGACAGGAGACGACACGCGCAGCATGCAAACGAAGAGAGAGCTTCAGGAAAGACTGCGATATATCTCATTCCCAGCGCGTTTCCACGTCCTCATGTATGGACATAAATAGATAGATGTCCAAGGATATATATGTGAGGGGGAGGGCGACGATACTGGAAGTTCTACGTCGTGAAAACAGTCGCGAGGAGAGAAAGAGAATCCCTCTTTCTTCGAGGGAAAGAGAACAGCTGAATTCGGAGCGATACGAGAAGACACATCCATCTACTAAAGCGTTGCCTTGACAGGCATTTTCAAACTCTTCTGATTCGAAACACATGCACAGAGAGCCCAGTTGCTCGAATCCTCCTTTCTTCTGCTTCCCAAAGCAACTTCTGCTACTTTACGAGTGCCTCCTGCACAGTGACCGGGCATGCAGTTGTGGCTGAGGCTACTCTTCTCTTGCTTCTTCTTCAGGATCTTCATAGAACGTCAACACGCACATCTGCTCCTCTCTCTCAGAGACGCTTTTCTCTCTCTGTAGAGACTCTCCCCACACTCACAAGCAACTGCCGCTTCCAAATGCAACGCCAGCTATACTCCCATTGCGTGTTCAGCCTTCCACTCGCAAGAGCTTCAACTCTAACACGCTACAAATACATATCTATATATATATATATATATATATAAATATATATATACTGCGGGTATTGTAGAGGACATAAACGCATACATATTATAGACAACATCCAACAAGAAAAGTTATACACCTACATATATGTATATGAAGGTTTGTGCACAGTCACGGGAGAGTCGAGTCCGGCTGTCACGGGAGCAGCAGCCTTCTCTTTCTTCAGCTCTCTCTATGCCTCTGA
Organism: Onychomys arenicola; assembly: GCA_949786405.1. Lineage (NCBI taxonomy): Eukaryota > Metazoa > Chordata > Mammalia > Rodentia > Cricetidae > Onychomys > Onychomys arenicola. Next base: position 24,034 of record CATKUM010000439.1, read on the forward strand.
GGAGGACGCACGAAGAAGTACACCAGCACATCTCGCTCTCTTTCTCTCTCTGGGATATCCCTTCGATTACCAACGTTCTTCGGTGATTTACAGAAGTACACACAGGAGAGAAAGTCTGCTTATCTCAAGCAGCAACAGAGAGGCGAACCAAGACATGCCAGAACAGAGAAGAGATTTTCAATGAAGTCGTAGAATACCGAAAGAAGTCAAAAGAAAGATTCTCCATTTGTGCAACTTGCTGATATGTTTGTCACTGTTGAAGCTGCTGCTCGCTGGTGAGGCTGCTGCGCGCAGGTGGAGCTGCTGCGAGCGCGGCTGCTGCAGTCACGCCTGCTGTGGATAAATCACTGCTGCAAGTGCTGCAGCTCTCCAGTTGCTGATGTTGCTACTCCCTGTTCCACGATGTACACGTATGCTATGTCGCTGACGACGCAGCTGATACTGCTGCTGCAGGAGTCTTCCACTGGCCGCTGTTGTTGCTGCGATGAAAAGTTGAAAGCGGCTTTAGACGCTCGCGCGCGTCAAACACGCGTCTGCAACAAGGGAAATAACAAAAAGAAAACACCAGCGCTGAAAAGTCTATCGCATAAAGAAAAGGACACTGGGCCTCACACAACATACACGCAACAAACAAACACCGACAGCCCACCACGGCAACCACAAAGGAGGCTTCTTCCCTGCAGGACACCCTTCTTCAGCCTATATTTGACAACACATATATAATACACAAGAATATCTATATACAACCCACGCATCTACAGAGAGATAGGGATGTATTCATGTATTTATGTGGTGGAGTACGAACAGTGGAATACGCTGGGAGTGCGTGGCTTGCAGCGTGAAGCACTGACTTTCTCAAAGAAGCAAAGTTGGAAAGTAAAGGAGAAAATGTGTATTCGTAGAGAGTACAAGTTCCTGAGGCCAATATGAACCCAGAATATCTACGTCCAGTGACATGTGTAGAAGCTGAGAGCTGTGCGGGTGTAGAGAGGGATGCCTTTCGTGCGTGGAAGGTGATACAAGTTATACATTTGACAAGGAAGAAGAGCTGCGACAGCATTTGAACAGCATTTGATCAACAACAGCAGGAAAAGCTGCAGCATGAAGGCCTGCAACCTCAGCAGTGACCAGGTAGGCTACGGAGAAGACCTTGTTGTGCTGCTGCGTTTGTTTTTTCTACGTAGTACAGAAGAGGAGGAAAGTAGGGGCGGGGGCGTTAGGAAAACTTAAAAAAAAGTAATAATGTCTTTGAAAACAAAAGGCGAATCGATTGATCGCAAGTAAAAATGTGGATCCCATTAACAGTAGTAGTCGTAGTATTAGCACACAGCTCGCAGCTGGGACAGCAGCACGATGAGCGGCAACAGCGGTGGCGCGGCAGACGCAGGGATGTTTGCGGTGTACATACACCGCAAAAAAGAGTAAAAAAAAAAAAGAAAGCAGCAGCAAGGGAAACCGCCGCAACAAATGCGTTGCTTGAACCCCTGCGCATGAATACAAAATTCATGACGCACGCAACAACAGCAGAACCCGCATAGAAGCAGCAGCTTTTCTACACCGGGGGCCGCTGCCTCGCTGCTGCTGCTGCCACGGCTACTGTTGCACAGCCAGCAGCGCAAGCAGCATGCGGAGCCCAGCAGCAAGCAGCAGCAGAACACTTGAGCAGAGCCGTTCTTCAAGGTTCGCAGCAGCTGACACACAAGCCATTATTCAGTAAAGCTGATTTGATAACGATACTCCTAAGAGACATGTGCACAAGATAGTATGCAGAACGGCAAAGATAAAACAACGGACACATACGAAGTTTAGATGGCTGAAGGCAGAGAGAACACAAAAATAGCATTCCATTAACATATATATATATATATATATATATATAAACACTCAGGCATATGTCGGTGCTGGTGGATGATCTAATTTGAAAGTTCCCACGGGCTAATTTCAAAGTTCACTCTTTTACCACTTCAACAAATAACAAAAGGGAAAAAATGGGACACATTTCAGCACGCCACTCACAACAGCCAATCGGTTAAACGCGTATTTTACAGCCCTGAGAGCAGCAACCTCTTGTCACTCCCTGGGTTTCATCACTTTTCAATCACTTACAAAGTTCTCTCTCTTCTCTTTGCTGCCCAGAGAACGCTTTTCAAGTTGCTATAATGAAGCACACCGAACTCTAGAAAAGACCAACATTCACACATTCTCTATCAGCAGCGCAATAATGTTGTTCCCCAGCCTACTAGTGTGTCACGGCTGCTGAGCGGCTGCTACTACGCTGCCATAGCATCCTGCATTAGATCAGTTTTTGCACCGCCGTGGTAACAGGTTATATTCAAGCACTGATTTCTCTGCTCTCTTTCTTCCTTTTCTCACTGTTACTGGGTCACGGCTGCTATAAACTACAGATCATCGTTGCTGGTGGCTGTTTTCTGTGACTAACGACTGGCGGTGCTGGTTGGACTTACGGTTCACCACGCACCTTCTCCTCTCTCGCTCTAAGTGTTCTGCTGTGTTTGATGCTGTCACAGCGGTACTATGTCTCCTACTATGCGTCTTCCATCTCCTGCTTCTGTATTAAGTTATGCCTGTGGGTGCTGCGGCCGGTATAAACGCTGTGGCTACGGTTGCAGCTAGTGTCGCCGCCGTGTACTCTCCACGTTAGCAGCGCGGCTGTAGTCCGCAGGCAGTACAAACGGCTTCTTGAAGTGAATGCAACATAGAACACAAAAAACAGAAGTCGATTTGACAACTGCGTTGGAATATAAAACAGTGTTTCACAGGAAGATGCTGTAAAAGCACACCAGCGCTACACCAGGACGGCGGCCTCTTTTCCCTACGGGAGCGACGCGCAGCAAGAGCTCGACTGACCCCCTCCCCCCATGCAGCGCTGCTGTCGTTTCAACGGTGCAGACGGGTAATGAAGAACCGCAGAAACAAACAACAAAGTAAAAGAAGTATTATCTGCAAAAGAAACGAACAAAAGCAAAGTGATGAGGCAACAAGAAGGCGACGTTTCCACACTGGTGACGCAGGAGGAGTAAGAATACATGTTGTAGCCCAGCCAGAAGATGCAGCAGTGATAAAAGGCACTGTAGAGGTAGTTGAAAAAGAAGCAGTATATACACAGAGAAGGGAGATATTCATCCAAGAAGAGGAGAGAATGAGAAACCGTTGGTTGTTGGCGTATGCAGAGCAGGTTTTCCTCAAGTAGCGACAAGCCGCTGTTAATAGACGCTCCAAACTTACGGGAAAGAGCAGGAATACGGAAAATGGAACTCGTCCTTGTTTTCAGTTGAAATTAGGGGGGGGGACAACTTTGCTGCTGCCGTTTATAATAACTGCGCGCAGGGGACCCAGATAGCCTGCTGCTCCTGCAGCAGCTACGGCTCCCGCGCGACCGCAGCAGCAGGTTGAATAGAAGCAGCAGCAACAATCAGCAGCCAGCGAAAAGAAGTGAACTTCTCGAAACAGCTGCGTGTATAGTGACTGTAGATATATAGCTTCGCAAACGTATAATCACGAATAGAGCTGCGGGCAACGATGGACGCAGCCCCGACAGTTGACGGCAAAAAAGGCGTAGCGCGCTTGTTGCAGTGACAAGCCAGATCAGAAAAAGATGTTGGCGCTCTAATAAGCCGCTGGTGAATACAAAAGAAAAACCTGCTAATGTCGCGATGTCGTCTTCTTTGCATATTTGCTGGCGCTGATGCTGCTGCTGCTGGTGGGCGGGCTGCTGCTGGCCTGAGGAAGAGAGAGGAGGCGCTGCTACTACTGGTCCAACACGGACGACTACCACTCGAGGTCGATTGCGGTATTAGTAGTATGTGAAGAAGCCGTGGTTTTGCTACTACTGCTCTTTTGCGAGAATGGCACGAAGACATTGAAAGGCAAAGGAGGTTTAGAGAGCGAAAGTCAAGCGAAAAAGCAAATGAAGAAAGCAGAGATGGTTCTTTCTGTCATTTTAAGGCGAGGTTCTACTACGACGCCTGCTACTACTACTACTATTCTTACTTGCGGTGATTAATAACGCGGTTGCTGCTCGCTGCTGCTGACCGTAGTAGTTGCTATAGGAGCCAATCCTACTGCAGTTGCTGTTGCAGCTGTTGCTGTTGCAGCTGTTGCTGTTGCAGCTGTTGCTGGTGCTGTTGCAGCTGCTGCTGGTGTTGCTGTTGTTGCTGGTGCTGTTGCTGCTGCTGTTCCTACCAGGTGGAAGTAAATTGCAATCAGGGATATTTTCGGGGTAGCTGGAAGAGCAACACCTCATATATGGTAGCGGGGGCAAGACCAGGCAGCAGGAAGAGGGAACAGTCACCACCACCACCAGCAGCAGCAATAGCAATAGCAGTAACAGCCGCGGGTGTTGAGGAAAGTCGCCTCCGCACGGGGGGCAAGTAAACAGTAGCAGAAGCGTAAAGACTAAGGAGGGATGAGAAGCCCAGCGGCTATCAATAGCTAGACGCCGCAATAAAGAAACAATAGGAGCGCAACAGCAGCTCATGCAGCAGCAGTGGGCCTGTGGCAGTGAAGAGGAGGTACGATGACGAAGCATCAACTTCGAACAGAGAGGCAGAGGGTGGCTCAGTCAAGTGCTGTTATGGCTGGCGTATTTCCTGCAGCGGCAGCAAGGCCCCATCGCAGATGAAACGTTGATAGAAGCTTGTGGATGCAGCAGCACGACTCTCTCGGTATTGTATTGATCAGGGAATATATATAAACAGCAGCAGCAGAAGATATAACGTACTGGGGTGAGAAGACTGCGGGATTGGAGTTGCAGTCATCTACATCACCTGTGTCTGTATAGTTCAGAATGCAGCATCGAGAAACTGGCTGTAGCTCCCTCTTTGTTGTTGTTTCTGTTAATCACCTTTTGGAAAAAAGGGCAAGCCTTGTAAGCGACTTTCTGCATGTAAAAGGAAAGAAGTACATGGTGTGTGAGTCTTGCTTCTGCTACCCCCGCCCTCACTCTTACTACCCGAAACTGTCACGCATTCCTGCTGCTGCTGTTGTAATGTCTTCACTGTGAAGCTGGCATTTGCTGATCTTCGTATATTGCTGTTGCTGTCGTGGTTTTCCTGATACTTCGAACGAATGATAGTAGTCAGAGTGCTACTACTCATTGCTAGTGCTTATGCTATTTTCTGCTTCCTCTTCTGCAATTCACTGTTGCTGTTTTGTGCTGCTTAGACTCTTCGTTGCTGCTGCTTCCTCTGATACTCACCGCTACTACATCTTCTACACACTGCTGCTGCTTTTGTTCCTCTCCACCACTGCTTCTATACTGCTGCTGCATCTGTTATTCAATGCTGCTGCTCAATCTGCTACACACTGCTGCTGCGTCTGCTTCTTCCGTATATTGCAACTACTACTACTACTGACACGTGTTTGTTGTGGGAGACGCTGCTGCTGGTGCCTGTGCACCTGCCGGTTGCTACGGATGATGCACTGCTGCTACTGCCGCTATAACACTCTGTGGCAGGCGTACTTCACTTCTCAGAAGGTACTACAAACATCAGTGTAATCTGCAGAGCCAGCAGGCACCGTATAATAGGAACAAAAGATTCAAATACTCGTTAAATTCAGCGACAGACTGTACGGAAGAACGTAAAAATATTCTATAGAAGAAGTTATAAGCATTGTAAAGAAGTGTGTGTTTCATTGTACTCGACACTCGACTTTCATGTGTGCTCCTTGTAGAGAGGCCATCAGTGAAACAAAGACCGAAAACAGTAATGAAACCAGCGATCTCCTTTAGCATTGGACGACTACTGCTCGCAGCACTTGTGCTGCTACTGCGTTTGCAGTCGCTGCTGAAAAACTTTAGAATCGTCTTTTTTCGCTTGCCTGCTCTATTCTCGACTGCTGGTGGTGCTGCAGGCTGTATTGGCATTCACTATGCGATAAAGCTTCTTGTGATGTCGACTCCAGTTGAAGATGTTGGACGCTCAAAATTCTTCAGCATCTGCTACTTTTCCTATGCTCCTGTAGCTGATAACGGATGTGCTGTGGATTCACCAGTTGCTACACTGACAAAGCACTGAACATGAATGGGCGTACATAAGTCAAGATGTAATATGCATATACATATATATACAGAACGGTGGTTCAGACTACTCGATGTGTTTATGATGATTAATCGTTGCTCTGATATAATATATATATATATATATATATATACTAATATATCAAATGCAGAGAGGGCTGGTCGTTCAATCAAACACTTTACACTGCCAAGAGGACAATCGGGCTTCTAGCTGCTCTTGCTCATTTTTCACCGGATGTACAGACGTTGTGTCTGATGTTGCAGTGTGGAAGCTTTCGTGCACTGATGCTTGTGTCGACTTGGGACGCTATTCTATCGATACACAGAGAGTACTCTCTAGGGAATCCAAACTTTCGCCGCTGGAGGGAACAGACATGCAGATACGCGCGCGCGACTCCTGCACCTCTTTACATCTATGTGCGTTTGCAGATTTTACGTAGGACGTTGTAACGTATATGCAAAAGCGTTGCGGTCATACATGAGACATAAAACTTGGAATAAGGATGCAAAAGTCAGTGATGCTACACAAGGCTAAGTCATTGCTGATGCTCAGCAGTTGGCTCCTGCCGCAGTCCTGGGCCAACTGCAAAATAACAAAGTGATTTCTATCTCCAAGGCCGAGGATTGTTTTTTACCATAGATATAAAACTACTCACAAATGGAGAGTGGTTGCACATCTACTGACCAAACCGAACAACGGCGTGGAAAGACCAGGGTGGTAAAACCCACATCGTCAGTGTCTCTTTTATCCAGCAGGTCATGCTTCTACCTTTTCTACGTATAACTGCGTTAATGTGGTAGGATTTAGATGAATATGTATATATATATATATATATATATATATATATATATGTGCATATGTAAATATTTACACGCGCATCCGTAGATCACTGCACCTTTATTATACTAATACTCGCACGCAACACATAGCCGGAGTTGCAATATGTACACACAAGGGTTTGCTTTCATATTTGCTTTTACTATGCTTCCTGTAACTGAACACATTTTCACGCTCTGCTTCTACACTACATATATGTGTCCGTGTGAGAGAAAATGATACGTGCAGCAAATAAACGTTTACACAGATACGTAGGGCTATTCACATGATACACTCTCCAGACGCGAATATGTTATATTTTGTACTGACATGAACAGGGCCGGCACGGACCTGTAAACCCGGTGCTTTGAGGCAGTCTTTGTCGGATACAAACAATCTCACTCGTGAGCATACGACATGGATTTTATAGTGGGAGGTTTCTGGTCTTCTCTGAAATCTTTTAGCAACTTGGACGGAGTGGCTCACGTGTGAAGTGTAAGTAATCTAGAGCGTGACAGAGAAAGCTACTTACATGGGTATGTGATTGCTGTGGACATAAGGTGGACATGTTGGTCTATATAGATTGCTACACATATGTACGCCTATTTTCAGACGGGAAGAGAGAGCGAGAAAAAACTAAGCATTCTAGTCCAAGACCGCGCTTCTTTGCTGGAGTGTTACGTTGGAAGGGTTTCTCCTGGAACGCTCGAGCACATTCTAACCATGGTGGAAATTCCATTTTTGCCGCGCCAGAGAACTTGAGCGACGGTACCCAGTGGCGCCGACGGCAGTTTGCGTGTTTGGAGAGGCTTGCAAATCTCTTTGTTGCACTAGAGTGGAAGAATTGTAGGTGAAGTTTGTGACAAGTGAAGTGTTTCGACTTGGCGCCAGCTTAGAAGGCTACAGCAGCGACAAATCAAGTAGCACAGACTAGTTGGACACGTTTGTGAATTGCTACGTGGCGTATGAACGGCAAAGCCTAGTGAGGCTTCGTAAGCTGACAGCCAGCGAGTCATTTCTTTGAATAGCGTTAGCGTGATACCGGTGTCTAGTAAAAAGAGAACACGGAGGGATACAGTGCACTAAGGAAGAATATACAAAGCGCAAGCTGCGACAAGTAAACTCTTTATGGAGCGAGTCTCCAAAAAATGACTGGGTGTGCTTTAGGACGTATAACAACGGTATAAGCGCAAGTTCAGCTCAGCGGGGCTGGTAGAGAGTCCACCGCTTCACCTGTAGCACCTCTTTAGCTTCAGGTAGAAGGAGGTGCATTACAGACGAAAAGGAATGAAGTAACTGTGCCGGTTAAAAGCAGCAGACTGCATCGAAGGACTCGAAGACGGGAGATGTTCCTGTGTAGCGCGTAGCAATCTCATCAAACAAATTGAGAAGAGCGGGATTTCATTGCACACAAAGAAACACGGTGGTTACTTGTAAGAGTACGTTGGAGCAGGTTGAGAGTGTTGTCGCACCAGTTGAAGGAACGTTATCACGAATACCGCGCGAGCATAATATATGAAGCCAACAGCCGCTACAATTAATGTCGCCCCTCAAAAGGCGCAAATATTCCGTAGGTAGCAGGGGTATAGTGCATGACTGAAACAAAGTCGTTGCTGCTCCGTCCATATACATATATATATTTATATATATATATATATATATATATAATATATATATATATATATATATATATATATCTGAAGTCGCATGTGTAGTACGTGCTCCGGCACTATACAGTAACAACAATAAAATGCATGTTTTTTTTACTTTGTTCGGAGAGGACGATAGGACCAGCTAGGAGAGAATCTTTTCATTGTTATCGCCTGGTAGCACGTGCCCACGCACCACAAGGCATCAGCAGCGCCCTGTCAGACTCGTTCAATACGGATAAAACAGCGGTCATTGGCAGAGAATCCCCAAACGGATGAAATGCTGCAACAACAGCATCTACCGCAAAAAGTGCCTATCCTCTTGCAGCTATCACTGCTGAGAAGCCGGAGCAGAGCAACAGAGCTAATACAGCAGCAGGTGCGCGGCTGCCGTTCTTATAAATAGACGTAGACTTGTTTATATGTATAAATATACTTTTTCATGCAGCACAATTAACAGTAGATTTCCACCTGACAACCACCTGCTGCTTCGTACCAGTGGAGATGCGAAAACGACTCCTTTTCAGACAAAGGCAGCGAGAGACGTACTGTTCCTCCGTCAACAGCCACCCGTGAACTATATCCCCACTAATACGGTTACTGCAGCTACTTTTCCGCATAAAGAAAATGTGATTTGGGTCTCTCGCAGCACCACTAGCCGCTGCGAATCTTCAGTTCCACTGCAGCAGCACCACTCATACCGAAAAAATTTACAGAAACGGCAGCAGGTACTGTGAATGGCGTAGAGAAGTTCTGAACCATTGTTGCTAGTCGAAACTATTCGTGACAGCTATTTCTTTATTTTGCACATCATTCATTTAAGGAAAAAACATGTTCACGCTAGAGAAAAAAACTAAATCGGTCAATTTACATACGCGGAAGCGCCAAGAATTCTCTGGTGCTTCCTCTTCTTTTCAGCACCTTCGTGCGTATAGCTGATGTACGTGTGTCTACATGCTAGTCATCTATGTTATTGAAAAAGTTTGCAAAAAAAAACGTGATAGTGAATCGTCTTTTACACCGCAGAAAGAGCATGTCAGGACGCAAAATGGGTAATCCTGTCGTCCTGGAGAAGTCGCATTCTCCACCACACGTCGCCACAGAAGTGTAAATCTTTACAGTGAAAATAACCACGTCTATGCATGTGTATCTGCGTGCACATCTCCCGATATTCAGCTACGGAAGACGCCCTTTCGGAAGCAGCACACAGTATATCCCGCCTGTACATCTACACATTACATATGCCGACTACACCGCAGCATATATATCTATCTGCCTAACTGTCTATCTATCTATCTATATATATATATATATATATAGATATAGTTATAGATATAGATATATGTCTAAATGGCAAGATTGCCTTTAAAGGTAAAAAGACGATTTGTTGCTTAGTGGAAAGAACGAGAGAACATCTCCTTTTGAGATTTATTCTCGCCTCACTGGGTGAGGAGACAACCACGTCTAGACACGCAACTGGTGTACATACACCACGCAACGCCGAATGAAAAGTGCGTTCTTTGGAAAAGGCAGAAGCGTATATACAAAGAGCGATATTTAAGG
>CATKUM010000440.1:0-34080 GCA_949786405.1 Onychomys arenicola
ACAGAGAGGAGCAACAGCAGCAGTACTTAGACCAGCAGCAACAGCAGCATTACACCCCCCGGAGCTGGAGGAATGATGGGAGACTTGCTGCAAGCACGTAGCAGCGTCGCACACTGCAGCTACCAGGACACGCACAAACAGCAGCAGCAGCAGCAGCAGCAGCACCGGCGACAAGTGCCAGCAGCAGCAGCAGCGACAGCAGCAGCAGCAGCAGCGGCAGCAGCAGCAGCAGCAGCGGCAGGACCAGTAAAGATGAGGAGATGGCAGCAGCAAGCAAGGATATGTTCTGTTGCAAGGCCCGGAAAAGGAAGTGACCAGAGCTTTCAATAAAAGATATTGAGAGAAGAAGAGAGGGTTTTCTTTGCTATTATCTTTTGCATGCTTTTTGCTGCTTTTCTGCGTCTGCTGGGCTCTGCGTCTGCTGCTCTGCTATAGCCGAAGTAGCATGCGGCTTGCTGTCATTCGAGAGTGTCTTTCAGAAGCAGATCTCTGTCTCTCTTTCTCTTCTTTTTCCTCCTTTTCCCTTGTCCTTTCGTTTTCTCTTTCTCATCCCGCCTCAGACGCAGCAGAACGGTTCACTCATGCGCTAATTCGTCTAACGACTCTCCACGGCACCAGCGACACTGCAGCAGCAACTCCTAAGGGCCAGCAGCACTGGGGCCAGCAACAGCACATGGACAGCAGCACCCTTGGCAGAGACAGCAGCAGCATCGGAGACTCGCAGCAGAAGCGTCAAACAAGCAGCAGACACAGGAGCCTCAGCTAGGGCAGCAACACCTGCATCGCTTCCTCTATAGCAGCAGCAGCGGGTGGACTCAAAGACATTGCACTCGTCAAAGCAGCAACAACAGCAGCTTGCTCACACCAAAGGCAGAGCAGAAGAAGCAGCAGCCAACAGGCAGCAGCACCATCATCCAGTTGAACAGCAGCACCAGACGCAGAAGAAGCAACAGCAGCAGTCGCAGAAGGAGTAGTAGTAGCACTTCCCGAAGAAGAAGAAGAAGAAGAAGAAGAAGCAACCGCAGATGCAGCAGCAGGCGCAGAAGCGACAGCAGCAGGAGAGAGGAAGCAGCAGCAGAAGAGACGACGTTGGGAGTCAGCAGAGAAGAGGAGAGCAAGAGAAAGGAAGGGGTGTAGCACAGAAGAAGTGACGAGGAAGTTGAGATTGCGTGAAGCAGCTCTTTTTTCGTGTGGTGCTGGCTGCTGCTGGGGCAGCAGCATCACCACGCTAGCAGCAGGATGTTCACTGATGCATATACAGGATAGATAGATAGATTCCCCGTCTCCAAGGTTGACTTACTGTCTGCACTATATGTACTGCAGTGTGTATGCTCTAGGTTGGCATCCACTACATACAGGCCCATACATATACATATATATACGTTGAATGTATTGAACACGCTGGATATGCACTATCTTTTACAGTCATGTACTCAAAAAGGCACTATCACCTCTGTATAAGCAACCACAGAGTATATATACATATATATATATATATATATATATATGTATATATATGTATATGTATACTTGTGGGGCCTATGTGTTTATTTGGTCTTCTGAAGGGAGAAGAGAGAGAAGGGAGTGTCTTGAGTGAGGGAAACTGGAAGATTTAGGTTTGCAGTTTGAGTGGGTTGAGGTGTCTGTACACCACGCTGATGAACTCGCGTGAGAAGGCGTTGACTTGCATGTGATGATGGAGACACGTGAGTGCATGGATGTTGGGAAGGCCCGTGTTGTCTCTCCTCGAGAGATAGACGTGTTTCTGAAAGCTCTGTTCACTTCTTTGCACTTTTTTGCCTGTCTCGGTATTTGGCGTCTCTGATTCTTCTTTTTTATAACGAGGATGTATAGATGTATAGACTGTGTTTCTTTTTCACCACAGGGATGTATATACGACTCTGTAGAGCTCCATATAGAGATGTTCGAGGTGCCTATACCCCTCTGATTACAACTCTGCTGTGCCTGGTTATGATACAGGAAGGAGGTCATGGGAGAGAGAAGAAACAGATACTTTTCCTCCATCCTGTTGTTCTTCTCCTGCGCTCGTGTATACGAGTGTATATCTTTCGATTCTGTTCTTCTCTACATCATATGTATATCCCTCTTTCTCAGTGATAGCTGCTTCATCATCAGTCACGCGAAGAGACAGAGACAAGAAGAGGGAGGAAGGAGACCGAGACAAAAAGAGAGCGATACGCGGCAGATCTACGCGGCACAGAGGTGCTCTACAGCGGTGAACTAAAGCGCTGCCTGGAGCTTTTTTGGAAGCAGCTGCTTCTCGGCATCGCGTGGCTGCTGCAAGCGCTGTGCTGCTGGTATGTGCCCTGCACCTCGCAGAGAGTCGCGTCTTCTCTGAAAGCAGCAGCGTGTGGGGTTGGCGCTGAGACGTCCCAGTGTGCTGGTGCGGCTGATGTAATGCTACTGGACGCTGCTGCTGCTGCTTCTCCTCGGACGAGAGAAGGAAAAGAGACGGAGATACTGCTGTCTTCTTGCGCGCAACGTAGCATTCATTCGACTGCGTAGGGCGGCTGCTGCTCCTGTTGGGAGCAGGAAGTAGGAGTAGACGCATGCACTCGCTGCTGTTCCACATAAACTTGATTCTCTTTCTGGCAGTTACTACTGCTGGCCTACCCTGCTGAGGCTGCTGTTGGCCTTTGCTGCTCCTGGCCTTTGCTGCTGCTGCTGCTGCTGGAGACGGCTTCGCTGCTGCTGGAGACGGCTTCGCTGCTGCTGGAGACGGCTTCGCTGCTGCTGATAGGGCTACTCCTATGCTACGTTCAGGAGCTGCTGCGACAGCTTGATTATTTATTTTTTCTTTTGCTGTTGCACGTAGGAAAGAAGCAGCGCGTATGTTTCTTTTTGCTGTGTGCAGGGAAACAGACGTAATGTGGCTGACACGCGTTGTTGCGAGTGTGCTGCGTGAAGACGGCACAAGCAGCAGCATTCAGCAGAAGGAGCAGCAGCAGCAGCAATGTGGGGTGTCAGGGGGGGTCATCACTTCGCCTGGTAGAGTTCTTCCCTCTTCGCTGTTATTACCTCCTGCTGCTGCAGCAGCCCAAGAAGAAGCTTCTTCTTTTGTTGGAGTCACGCCTGCGTTTGTTGCAGCAGCACAGAAGCAGGAAGGACGACAGCAGCAGCAGCAGCAGCAAATAGACAGCTGGAGGCTGTCGTCTTCCTCATATTGGGAAGGAGCGAAGCAGGAATTGACAGAAGAAGACGACGAGCTGCTGCTGTTGCAGCTGCAGCAGCAGCAGCAGCAAGCCGAGGCGAAGCAGCAGTTGCAAGATGAGCAGCAGGCCGGCCTTAAGCAACAGCAGGAGCAGCGTGACCCCACAGAAAGAGTGATGTTCGCTGCAACAACACGACAGCAGCAGCAGCATCATCAGCACAGACCGGAAGAAGAGACTTTTTTCATACAAGCAAATCAGGCATGCATGCAGCAGCAGCAGCAGCAGCAAGTCTACGTATCTCCATCTATCGCTCCTACTACTGAGGAACGCGACATAGCCTCTGGCTGGGATAGCGATACGTTAGTGCTGCAGCAGCTGCAGGAAGAGCAGCAGCAACAGCAGGAAGAGCAGCAGCAGCAGAAGCACCAGGAAGAGCAGCAGCAGCAACAGCAGGATGAGCAGCAGCAGCAGCAACAGCTGGAGGGAGAGCAGCAGCTGGAGGGAGAGCAGCAGCTGGAGGGAGAGCAGCTGCTGCAGCAGCCTCAGTGCACTCAACAGCAGATGCTGAGCGAGACGCATTGGCAAATAAGAAGCAATGCAGAAGAGGAATCTCTCCCATCATGTAATGACGGTGTTGCTGCTGCTGCTGCAACGCAACCTCACAGCGAACAGGCAACAGCAGCAGCAGACATGAAGACGGTTCATTTTTTCTCTGGCAGGCCTGTGCCTTCTGAATATAGTCAAGAAGAAGGAAATGTTTTAGCAGCAGGAGTGAGCCTGCTTCCTGCCGTTTCCACACTCGAAGAAGTGGAGGAGAAGCCTCTCTGGCTCCTGCAGCAGTCGCAAGAAGAGCAGCAGCAGAACGATGAAACGATGAGACACGGGAAGAGGCAGCAGCAGCAGCAGCAGCACTTGCAGCAACAGCAGGAGCAGCACCATATGCAGCAGCCGCAAATGCATACCCAGCAGCAGCAACGCATGCAGCAGCAGAATATGTGGAAACTACAGATTGAACAGAAACAACAGCTTTACGCCCAAGAGGAACAGCAGAAGACACGAAAGGAGGACAGAGTATTGTATGAAGAAGTTGACGCGTGGGCATGGGGCGATGCATGCGAGTGGGACGAGGAAGAGAAGGAGGTGGAGGAAGCAGCAGCAAGGAAGCCAGACGTACTACTGCAGGAGCAGCACGCGCTCCAGCAGCAGCAGACTGTGGAGCAGCAACAGCAGCAGCAACAGTTGCATCAGCCAGGTGCTGAACTCGTCTTCCAGCAGCAGCAGAAGCTGTTCCAACCCCTGCAGCAGCAGCAGCTTGTGGAAAAGCACGAGCCAACGCACCTCCTAAAGCAGACGCACCACCAGCAGCAGACACATCCCTTGCAGCAGCCGACTTGGGAGAAACCTCAGCAGGAGCAGGAGCAGCAGCTGCTGCTGCAAGAAGAAGAAGAGGTAGGGGACGCATCCCTCTGGAATGAAGCAGACGATGTGCTGCAGCTTCCTTTGGAAGAACTGCAGAAGCAGCAGGAATCTGCTGACGAGCAGCGCGGGGAAGGAGAGGAGAAAGAAGAAAAGGAGAAGGAAGAGCAGCAGCAGCAGCAGAGGGAACTAGCGATGAAGACAGAGACACGAGATGTCGTAGTGGATTCTGCGCAGCAGCAGCAGCAGCAGCAGCAAGTGCGACTAGACTGGCAACAGCAGCAGCAGATGCTGTTGCAGGAGGTGACAGCAGTAGGCGAGCTGCAGGCAAACGCTGAGAAGGCCTCTTTTGCAACAAAGGAAAGAACTGGAGCTGCTGCTCACCGAAGGGCAGCAGCAGCAGCAACCCCACACACGAGCCGGGCAGCAGCAGGAGAGCCTCTGGCTGGCTACTACGGTCGCAATGCAGCAGCAACAAAAACAGCTGCTGGAGCAAGAGCAGCAGCTGCAGACAAAGCAGCAGCAGCTGCAGGAGAAGCACCAGCAGCTGCAGGAGCATCAGCAGCAGCTGCAGAAGAAGCAGCAGCAGCTGCAGGAGCAGCAGCAGCAGCAGCTCCAGGAGCAAGAGCAGCAGCAGCTCCAGGAGCAAGAGCAGCAGCAAGAGCAGATGGAGCAGCATGCGGGAGCGGTTGCAGACAATGAGGAAGAAGAAGCAGCAGGAGAGGCTAAACCATTTTGCCCATGGGATGTTGACTTTGACACTGACGTGAAGCAGCGTTCACCGATGCAGCAGCAACAGCAGCAGCAGCGATCATTCCAAGAAGAACAAAGTGAAGGGCGCATCCAGCAGCAGCAGCAGCAGCAACAGCAGGAAGAGGAACGGGAGCAAGGTCAGGCACAGCTACAGCAGCACCAACAGCAGAAGAAGCAATCAAAAGAGCAGGGTCAGGAGGAGACGCTTGATGAGATGAAGGACAGACATATGCACGAGGAGGAGCAGGTCCTCTTCACTCAGGAGGAGAAGAAGAAGCAGCAGCAGAACTCGCAGCCTGCGAAGGAAAATCCTGCCGCTGCTATTAGAGACAATTACTTCAGCACGTGGGATGCACTTGCGACAACTGCAATAGCAGATGTTGCTGTTGATTCCGTTGCTGAGAATTCTGCATCTTCTGATGCAGCTGCTGCGTATGCTGCTGTGCCTGCTACTGTTGATGCTGGGGGGAATGGAGGCGCTACAGCTGATACTGCTGCTGCAACCCCTGGCGCTGCAGAAGGTGAACTGCTCCTTGAAGAGTTTGAAGCAAATGCTGAGCAACAGCAGCAGCAACAGCAGCAGCAACACCAGCAGCTGCAGGAGCAACAGCAGCAACAGTTGGGGGAGCAGCAGAAGTCACACGAGCTGCAGCAGCGACAGCAAGAGCAGCAGCAGCAGTCGGAAGTGTCAGACAAGGATGAAGACAAGGCGCAGATTATGAAAAAGGAAAAGCAGTTGCTGTTTCAGGAGCAGCAGCTGGAACAGCTGCAGCAGCAGTCGAAGCAGCATCCTCTGCAGAGGCAGCTAGAGAAGGCCGAAGAGGGAGATGAGCAGCGGCAATTTGATCCCTGGGAGCACGTAGTTCTGCAGCAACAGCGACAGCAGCAGCAACAGCAGCAGCAGCAGCGAGAGCAGCAACAAAGGCAACGAGAGAAGGAGCAACAGCAGCGAGAGAAGGAGCAGCAGCAGCGAGAGGAGGAGCGGCAAGAAGCACAGAGACAGTTGCAGGAGCAGCAGGTGGCGCTGCAGCAGCAGAAGCAGATGTTGCTGGAGGAGATACAGAAGCAGCGACAGCAGCTGGAAGAACAGCAACAGCAGCTTTCCGAGAGGGACCTGCTGCTGAAACAGCAGCAGGAGGAGCTGCAGGAAAAAGAAAAGTCACAGCAGCAGCAGGAAGCAGCGTTGCAGCAGCAGGAAGCAGCGTTGCAGCAGCAGGAAACAGCGTTGCAGCGGCGGGAAGCAGCATTGCAGCAGCAGGGAGCAGCGTTGCAGCAGCAGGAAGCAGCGCTGCAGGAGAAGCGGCGGACGTTCCTTCAGTTCAAAGAGAAATCCGAGCAGGAGTGGGAGACACAGCGCCAGCAGCAGCAGCAGCAAGCAGTGCAGCAGCAGCAGGCGGAGCAGCAGCAGGAGGAGCTGCTGCGGAAGCAGCAAGCATTAACAGAGCAGCAGCAGGCCTTGCTGCAGCAGTGCACGATTGTTGAACAGCAGAAAAGAGAACTTCAGGAGCAGCAGGATCATCTCGTGCAACAGAAGGAGGAGGCAGAGCGACTGCAGCAGGCAGTCCAACAACAGCAACAAATAATCCAGCAGCAGCAGCAGGCGCTTACGCAGCAGCAGCAGATGGCTAAGCAGCAGCAGGAGATAGTAGAGCAGCAGGAGCAGGCCGTCAAGCAGCAGCAGCAGAGAGTAGAACAGCAGCAGGAGAAGTTGAATCAGCGGCAGGAGGAGATGGAAACGGAGGAGCGGAATATGAAGCGGCAACAGCAGTGGCTTGAGCAGCAGCAGCAGGCGGTGGAGCAGCAGGAGCAGAGATTGATTCAGCGTGAAGAGCACTTTCTTAGGCAAGAGGAGCAGCTGAGGAGGCAGCAGGAGGCTCTGCAGGAGGAGTTACACCGACAGCAACAGCAACAGGAGGCGCAGGCTGGAGCGAAAGCAGCGGAAGAACAGCAGCGACTTCAGCAGATAGTGGAGGAGCAGCAGGAGGAGCTGAAGCAGCTGCGCTTGCAGACAGCTGCTGCAGAGCAGTTGCTGCAGAAGCAGCAAAGAGAGAGTGAGCTGCTGCTTGCCCAGTGCGAGAGGACCTTTGTTCAGCTACAAGAGCAAACGGAACAGCGGCTACAGCAGCAAGTGCAGCAGCTAGAGGCTCTGCTGCAACAGCAGACAGAGGAAGCTGCAGCGAAATGTGCAGCCGCAAAGCAGCAGCAAGACATCTGTGAAACAACACTGCGTGGTGAGCTGCTCTCCAACAACTGCTGCTGCTGGTAGTAGCTGTGGCCATAATAATCTTCATACGCGCTACTGCGAGATGCTGCTGCTGTTGCTAATAATGAGGATATGAATTTTCTCTTTTGGATCACTTCACTACTCCTCTGTCGTGCCGATGCAAATATTGCTGCTGCTAGTCTTCTCAGAAGGGGCCGCTGCTGCTGTTGCTTCTCTTCTTTGCTGCTGGTGCCCTTCTCTGGTGGTGGTGCTGGTGCTGCTGCTGCCCTACTCTGATGCTGATGCTGTTGCTTCTGCTGCCCTTGCTCTTCTTTGGTGCTGTTGCTGCTCTTCTCTGCTGCTGCGACTGCTGAGCAGTTTGAAGTGCCTTACGTGTAAAGCCAGCGAGAGGAAAATCTAGACACGATCAATATCAATGAGAAACGATGCATCGAGAGGTGCTGCAGTATCCTCTGCTGCATCGATAGAGGGTTTCCGAAAGCTTGATCAAGCAATATACGCTGGCTTGCACACCCTTTATATCTACATAACATGTATACATATATATATATATATATATATAGATAGATATATATATATATATGTTACGTCTTCCCTGTAGTTGTGTAGCATGTCCCTGAACGG
Source organism: Onychomys arenicola (assembly GCA_949786405.1). Taxonomy (NCBI): domain Eukaryota; kingdom Metazoa; phylum Chordata; class Mammalia; order Rodentia; family Cricetidae; genus Onychomys; species Onychomys arenicola. The sequence continues at coordinate 8,191 of CATKUM010000440.1, forward strand.
CCTCTTGCTGCTCAATCGACATTCCCAGTTTCCTCTCAAAGAGGACGTAAAGGCGTTGTTACATGCCTCCTGGAAACATGCAGTGCAGATGAGTTTGCTGCTGTTTCCATATCTCTGTGGGGTGACGCCAGCTGCACTGCAGCAAGAGCGCGTAGAACGCAGGCTCCTGGGGAAACAGCTTCGGCAGCTGCTGCTGCTGCAACAACAGCAGCAGCACCAAGAACAGCAACAGCAGCAGAATGAAACGTTTAGGGAAGGAAGATCTTCCATTTCCTCTCCGAGTAGGTCCCGCTGCTGCGGCGCTGTGCAGCAGCAGCAGAAGCACGCTCTCCACGCTGTCGTTGTTGATGTTGCTGTTGCTGCTTTCTCATGTGCTAAGGCAGCTGCCTGTTCCCGCGTGGGGTATGTGCTGTTACTGGAGTGCTGCTGCCGGCCCAAATTTGGTGATGCTGCAGCTGGTGCTGCTCACGTTGCATGGTTTCTTGCTGCCCCTGCGTTTGCTGTTTTATTCGGCACTGCTGCATACATATCTGTTCTCCTGCTGCTACTGCTGCTCGTCTGTCTACTGTCACCGCAGTTGCTGTTGTCCACTGCTGCAACTGCGCTAGGTAGTAGCAGTGCTGCTCTCGTCTTCTGCATCTTCCGCGCCTTCTGCTGCTGTTGCTGCTGCAGCTCTACCTCATAGCATTTCTCCTCCTGCTGCCAGCACATCGTCTCTCCGCCGCCCCCTTTGTGCTGTCGTCTCTCCCTATACACACACCTACATCTCCATACATATAAAAGTATTATATATATATATATGTATACCTTTATGTGTATATGAATGTTTTTGTATATATATATATATATATATATATGTATATATCCCTGTATGTATATATGTATAAAATTGTATATGTATATATATATATATATATATATGTGCGATCTTCGGTGGGTGGAAATAGACCGTCCAGGCGTGCTAAGTAGATCCTTTTGAGGTGTGATTGTTCGTATAAAACAACTGTGACATCTGCTGATCTTGTTTTTATTGGCATTGCTGTTGCTTCTTCTTTCCTGGCTGCAGCTGTTTCTTATGCAGGTGCTATTATTAGCTGTCGCGACCGCCACTCTTGCTATGAGTAGAAGCACTCCTATTTCTTTCCTCTCTTTCTGTGTTCTCTACAGCATTTCGGCGATACCTGCTGCTGCTGCGCGTCTGACGCTGGGATCGGTGCTGCTGCTGCTGCTGCGCGTCTGACGCTGCGATCGGTGCTGCTGTTGCTGCTGCTGCTGCCAGTGTTCCTGCTGCTGCTGCCAGTGTTCCTGCTGCTGCTGCCAGTGTTGCTGCTGCTGCTGCCAGTGTTCCTGCTGCTGCTGCCAGTGTTGCTGCTGCTGCAGTTGTTCAACTGAAAGATGGAAAGGTGTATGTATAAAATTATTCGTCTCGTTACATCTTCATTTGCTGCTGCTGTCTTCTCCACAGCAGCGGAAAGAGGTGGAGCAGCAAGAAGAGAGGGCGGGGTGGCCGAACGTGTTGCTGCTGCAGCTGCTGCAGGAGATGAGTTTTTCGCGGCGGAGCTGCAGCGCTATAGGTAACTTCAAATATAGCAGGAAACAAGTACAAAGGCAGCAGAGAGCAGCAGCAGCAGCAGCAGTAGCAGCAAAAAACAGCTAGTGGGGTGTGATAGACGCAAGCGCGACGGTATCTTCATCTACTGCTGCTGCAGCAGGAGTGAAAGCAGCAATAAAATTGTCAGCAGCAAACACGCATGCATCCTATTGTAGAGAAGAAATTACAAGGTTACTTGTATCTGGTGCATGCACGTCTAGCAGCAAAGCAGCAGCAGTACCAGCAGTCAGGAGGAGAGACGCATCATAGCTTGTTGTTGAAACGGCAGCAGCAGCACCGGACCAGCAGCAGCAGCAGCTCGACAGCAGCTGTACCCCTCTCCCAAGCATAACCAACAACAAGTTGAAGAAGAGGAAGAGAAGAAGCGGAAGAGGGAAAAAAGAAGCAGAGGAAGAGCGAGAAGCGGGAGCAGCAACTCCCGACCCCCTGGTTAGCAGAGCAGGAGAGAGCAACAGAGAGTATCTACTACTTTACCCGCAGAGGCAGAGAAAGCAAGAGAAAGACGCAGCAGCAGCAAATACTGCAGCAGCAGCAGAAGTAGTGCAGCAGCAGGAGCAGCAGCAAGTAGTGCAGCAGCAGAAGCAGCAGCCTGCTTCTTGCTAAGGAAGAGTTTGAGTGCCGCGTGGTGGGGTCTGAGCAGCAGGTGCAGGTTTTGCTGGAATCGACGCAGCAGTTGCTGTCTCCTTTGCCTACAGACTATCCCCTTCAGATTCCCGATAAAAATCCTTTCTTTCAGATCGTAGAATACCTGCTGCTGTTCTTCTTTTGTCAATTCCTTCCCCCTATCCGTCTTGTATTGAATCTGACTTCTCTGGCGATATTTATATGTCCATCTGAATTCATCCTATATATATATATATATATATATATATATAGATATATAGATATAGTGTGTCTGTGCCTCTTCCCTTTCTTTCTTTCTCTCTCTCTCTTTCTGTTTTAATTTGCTACGCGACCGGAGACCCCTATGGCCATACTAATATCCCTGTCTCTTCCGCGAGACATAGGCATATATGCAACATATATATATATATGATATAATTATATATCTGTATCTGTATATGTCTCCACGTCTATATGTGTGTACATATCTATGTCTCTGTATCTTCTTCTGTATACAAGTATATATATATATATATATATATATATATATATATATATACATAAGGGTGGAAAGACCACTGCGGGTTCTGCTGGAGATGCTGTTGCTGCTGCTTCTCTGCAGGCAACGCGTAGAAATGTTGGAGTCCGAAAGAGAAGACAACGCGGCCGAACTGCAGCAGCGCGACGCCGCGATACGCCAGGCTGTAAGCAGCAGCAGCAGTCATACTGCAGCACCAGCAGTCATACAGCAGCAGCAGCAGCAGTAATGCAGCAGCAGAAGCAGTAGTGACACAGCAGCAAGCAGCAGTGATACAGCAGCAGCAGCCAGCAGCGTTGGTAGAGCGGCAGGAGGTTTGTAGCAAGAGACAGCCACAGTACTTTTCCTGTGGGCAGCACCAGGATCACACCGCCGTTACTGCTAATGGGAGAAGACTCTTCTTCATTTTGTGCTTCTTTCTAGATGCACGTCTATCGTTATCACTGCCTATCAATATATCTATACATATAGATCGACATCTGGACATTTCTTTACCTACGTCTATATCTGTATCTATACCTACCTCTGCATTTAGTTTATCTGTATCTATGCAGCTATATGTCTGTTTAGATCTACATATACCTCTTTACATATATACATATCTATACCATTACATATATATATATATATGTATTTCTACCTATATGTTTATAGTTACCTATATATCTATCTATCTATGTATATATCTATATATATATATATATATATATATATATGTATATATCACTACTTATATGTGAATATTTACCTATACACCTATATATATATATATATATATATATATATATATATAACTACCTATATGTGAATATTTACCTATACATCTATATATATGTATATATATATATATGTATCTACACCTATATGTCTATATATATGCATATACGTATACATGATGTATATGTATTTCCACTTCTGTTTATACAGATGTTTTTATGAGTCGTTAGAAGGCGCGAGGGTGCGCTGATGCGGAAGGACAGGGTGGTGCCGTGTTTTCAGCTACCTCTGGTGACTTTTTTTGGGAGGACTTTTCAGCAGCAGCGAGAACAAAGGCTTTGCTGCCGTGTTGCTGCTTCTACTGTTGTGACTGTTGCTGCTTCTTCTGCATGCAAAAAAAGACGGAGGAGACGCAGCAGATCAGACACGCTCTGCGTGAGGAGCAGCAGCAATCTCGGGCGTTTGAAGCTCAGCTTGGAGAGATGCGAAGGTGAGAGAACTTTGGTAAATACAGCTATATCACTCCACTTCTTCTTTATCCCTATACCCACTCTCCCTCTCTCTATTGTCTAATTGTCATTCATATATATATATATATATATATAGATATAGATATATATATATATATAAATTTGGCGTGTGTTGCTTCATGTATATGCGTGCGCGTGTATACATGGGGAGAGTGTGTATGTAGACAGGTGTGCTCGTATGTAGGGCCTGTCTATTGATGGGGAGCTTCGTATGTCTACCGCTGCTGCTGCTGTGGCTTGTCTCGTGTTACTGTTTCCCTCTTTTTATAATACTGCTGCTTTTTTACTGTTGAGGAAGATGGGAGTGACTGCTGTAGGTTGTCGCTTCCGTTTCGTGCTGCAGTTGCTGCTGCTGTTGACTACTGCTGCTGCTACTATAGTAATCCCGCAAAGGCGCCTTCCCTCTTTACTGCTGGCACTGCTCTTGCTGCTGGTGTGGGGAAAACTGCAGCTGCCCTCTCATCGTGCTGCATGTGCCGGTGCTGCTGCTGCTGCATGGGCTGCTGCAGGGAAGTACGCGCAGCACGAGAGAGCACGCAGCAGGCACAAGCCAAAGCAGAGCAAAGTCTGGCCCTTGAACGCCTGCACCGCGAGGCACTCCTGCAGCAGCTGCGTGCAAAAGTGTCTGAGCAGCAGCAGCTGCTGCTGCAGCGTGATTCTCGCATTGCGTTGCTGCAGCAGCAGATGAAGCAAATGCTCCAGAAGCCCCAGCAGGAGCTGCTGTCGCAGGAGGGGCTGCAGCAGCAGCGATTTCAGAAGGAAGCGTCGCACAGCTTCAAGCAGCAGCAGCAGCGGGACCGACAGATCCTACAGCAGGGAAGAAGAAGTGAACAGCAGCAGAAGGATTTGCTGCTCTTCACCAGTACACAACAGCACATAGCGCCAACTCATCGCAGCATAGGTGCTGCAGAAGTCTCTATACAAGCAAATGCGCCGAATGGGAATACAACTGCAGTTGTTACTGCTGCTCCTCCTCTTGCTGTTTCTTCTGAAAGCTGCTTCTCTAATGAAGTTTACAGAGAGAAAGCTGCTGTTTTAAGTGGTGCATCTGCTGTTGCTGCACTGGAGTCCAACGCTGCGGCTTCCCCGTATAATACGTGGCTTCCCGCTGCTCCAGCAGCAGAGACGGCTCTTGAGAAAGAAGAAGAAGAAGAAGCAGCAAATGTCCCTTCTGCTGCAGGACCATATACTCCTGTAGGTGGTGCTTGTGGAGGTGTATGTTCACATGAGACTGGTGGAGTTGATCGCTTTGCTGCTATACGCTCTGGTGCTAAGGAGCCTGCTGCTGCATCTTCTATCATTCATACTGCTGCTGCTGCTGCTCCAGAAGCAGCAGGGGATGATATTTCTTTTGCCTCTGGAGATCTGGAAACACGCTGGAAGGAACGATTAGTTGAAAACAGCAGCAACAGAGGCATAGCAGCGCCAGCCATCGCGTCAGCAGCAGCTGCTGCAACAGCAGTAGCTGCAGCAACTGCTGTGGCTGCTGCAGCTGCTGCAAAGTCTGCTCTTGCTGGTGCCTTCTTTGGTGTGGGGGGGTCAGCAACGCCGCTGCAGCAGCAGCAGCAGAACGAGGAGCCCTGGCAGAAGCAGCAGCAGAAGCAGCAGCAGAAGCAGCAGCAGCAGCAGCAAGAGCAAGGAGGACTCCCCCAGCGGTTGCAACAGCAACCAGAACAGCAGTCGCACGAGATACAGCAGGAGCAGCAGGAGGAGAAAGATGGATGGGGAGAGGCTGACTGGGATGCCTGGGGAGATGATGAAGAACTAGAGCAGCAGCAGCAGCAGCAGCACCAGGTAGAGCCGCAGCAGACCTCGCACCAGCAGCAGCTGTTGCTGCAGCAGCAGCAGCAGGTTTCCGGACAGCAGGAGGCACAGCAAGACACCCTACAGCAGCAAATACAGCAGCAGCAGATACAGCAGCAACTGCAGCAGTTCCCCGAGCAGTCACCAGGACGATCCATCGAGGAATCGCTGCAGCAACAAGGGCAGCAGCTGTCCCATCTCTTCGAGCAGCAGTCGAAAGTTCTCATGCCACTGCAGCAGGAGAAGCAAGAGCAAAGTGAACAGCAGAAGAAAAGTCCAGGCCTACATGCGCTGAATTATCCACATCGGGAAGATTTGTCTATAAACTCTTGGGGTGATGATGATGATTGGTTTGCAGAAGATACGTGGGGAAAAGGAGACAGTAACATTTTTGCTGCTGTCTCTCCAGGTGGAGAAGGCGCGTCCGTAGCTGCTGCTGAGGCACTAAGTAACACTGACATGCAGGCGAGACAGCAGCAAGAAAGACAGCAGCAGCAGGGGAGACTGCAGCAGGAGAGAGAGACGGAGACAGATACTGTCTTTCCAGGGAAAACAGACTGATATATATACCGACTGTTGCAGCAGGAGCCTACGCAGCAGGAGCAGCAAACGTAACTTGCAAGAAATAAAAGGAGACGTGGGTAGGAGAGTTGTTGCTCTCGCGATAGCTGCCTGACATGCAAAGCTCCAGCTGACTGCTACACATGCGTTGCAGCAGCAATATCTATATCAGATATCTTCGCAGCAGCAGCATCAGCAGAAGCCGCCGTCGACACTGCAACAGCAAAGAAACACATACTGCACTTCGAGGGCAAAGCAAGCGGTGCCACGAAGCAGCAGCAGATGCACGAAGCAGCAGCAGATGCACGAAGCAGCAGCAGATGCACGAAGCAGGAGCAGATGCACGAAGAAGCAGCAAACGCACCAAGCAGCAGCAGACGCGCCAAGCAGCAGCAGATGCACCAAGCAGCAATAGACGCACGAAGCAGCAATAGACGCACGAAGCATCAGCAGATCCATGAAACAGCAGCAGGTTTATGAGACAGCAGCAGCCCCAAGAATCACCAGCAGACGCACGAAGCAACAGCAGGTGTTTTTTCTTGAGAGGATTTCTGGTGCTGCAGTGTGATTGGAACGGATCACTATTGCTACAGCTGAGTCAGTGGTGCGATACCATACATGGAAATCATATATATATATATATATATATATACTTCCTCCTGCCGCTATACGAGACACGCACCATAGAGATACGTAGGAACCTTTCCACTGCCGTTATGCACTACGTGATTTGTATTGCACAGGGAAAGTCTCGCTGAGGGGGTGGAAACAATGTCCTTTCAAACAGCAGCAGCAGCAGTAGCGTGGACCGGAATGCCAGTGGCCACATACGACTTCGAAGGAGATTAATACAATTTTCTTCGCTGCGGTAGCAGAGATATCATGAAGTCGTTGAGGAGGAAATGGGCTTCGGAACAAATGAAAAGGGATCCTCCATCGAAAAAGAATTATGCTTCTTTCATCACATCATCTAGAAGTGACACGCAAAAGGCTGCCGATAACACTTGTGCGCTTGCAGCTGCTTCACTTGTTGCTGTTAAAACATTCAGTTACAAGCGACACAGAGCACTTCACTCGCACAGTGGAGTTGCTGTTTGCTGTAGCTGCTTCACTGCAGCAGCACCCGCATGAATCTACACTACATCTTACATGAAGTACATCTTTCTCTATGACAAACATATGCATATATATATATATATATATATATATATATATATATATATATCAGATATATACGTATATATGTGTCAGCGCACTTTATACCTAGGCACATGGTAAGTCTCGGTCTGGAGATATGATTGCATCTTTGGATTGCAGGCACATCTTTCCACAGGAACATATCCTCTGTTTATACGCATACATTGTGTCTATGACACGATAGATATATGGGGCCCTATAGGCCTCTTTGTTGCAGCTACCTCGCTGTAGACGGTGAACGACAGACACTGTGACCTTCTCTAGGGAAGTGAACGTTTTGATACCAGGGCAGCAAAGCCCTGCCCCTCGGAACCAGAGTTTGCTGTGTTACGGTTGAAAGGTTCCTCCAACCCTGCAGCTGGATATACTTTGCTGCCATTATCACGGCGGGTGGTCATGCTGCAACTCTCTCTGGCTGTGCTGCACTACTTACTGACGTTTCAGTATGGACACAGTTCCCTCTTTGTACCGTCAGTGCCTTAAGTATTACCGTCACTTCTGCTGGTGCAACTGCCTACTGGTATCACTAATTCACTGCGGATGCTGCTGTCTTTGTCTTCCTTCTGTTTGCTAAAGTCGTTTTACTTTTGCTGCTGTGGCTGCCGCTGTGACTGCCGATGCGAGAGCTGCTCTACTGCTAGGAGTGCTGCTCCTATTGCTGCGCTGCTGTTCCTACGGGTGTCCTTCAACCCATCCAAGTACACAATATATCAACGAATGAGAACGGAGTGACACGGACAGGGCAAAGATAGATTAATAATTGCTGTTATTGTTGTTGTTAATTGAGCCTGGTGGGTGGCTTGTCCGTTAAAAGAGCACAGTATTCTTTTTGTCTTCGTTGGAGTCATTCTTTACTTGCACGTGATTCTTACTTTACAATTTCAATGTTAATAACTGGCTTCCCACACCCTCAAAAGTTCCCGGTATTGTTAAAATACGTTCAATAGATTTCTCCTCTCTACAGTGCAACAATGTATTGCAAATCGACGAGCGAGCATAGAGTTTCACCTAATCCTCATTTTCCCTGCGAAGACTTTTGCCAAAAAGCAGCGTGCTCTCTTTGCGCAGATAACAAATATGTGAGGGACTGCACTGGCGAACGTATGGGGGTAGCAGTTTATACACATCCTCGTGTAGGGGTGTATATATATATATATATATATAGAGAGAGAGAGAGAGAGAGAGAGAGAAAGAAAGAAAGATAGACAGAGAAAGAGAGGGAGAGATGCATTATTTATATATTTATTCGTATTCTCAAGGCGAACCAGTGAGAGAAACACCTCACTTCTGCGGAGCAGTATGTTAGCTGACGTAAGGAAGACAAATAGGTATTGCGCCGAGGACAGTGAAAAAGATGATCTTATACGGAGCAGAGGATGGAAATACTGGGTGTGCGGCGAAGCAGGGTAAATTACTTTTCATAGCGACACTATCACTTGCTAATGAAAAGCTGGTATTGTCAACAAATCTTGCGCGCACCCATGGAAGCACAATAGATGTCTGCGTATAGACGTTAGCAATTGAAACACATCATCTGGGTGAAGCTGGTCGCTGTCCTTCTGCTTCACAGCTGGAGTGTACGGTGTGGTTCTGTGTGTACATACTCGTTATAAAGGCAATAGATATTCATGTTGTCGAAGGTATGTGATTATCTGTTCGACTGAGGACTGCGAGGCATCATCTGCTGCTTAGCAACAGCGATATCAAGTACCCGTGTAGAATGCAAGTAGTGCTAGAAATAATGTGGCTATATAAACAGACGCACACAGTACGCACTCTCTGTATACATAGGTGTGCCAAGGACAGCAAAACTCTGCTCGATAAAGGGTATTTTCACACCTGGACAGAAAGATGAATTACGCACGTCTACTGTTCCTTGGTGTAAGACGTGTGTATGTACGACGCGCACAAGTTTGAAAGGAAACGAGAACTGAGTTAAGACCACCCTGCAATATGTGTCATGGGTGGTGCATGTGTCCTCTACGGGTCTATACGGGGGCACTTCTGTACTATTGTGTTTAACCTTCGAGTGTATAACCATATTTAAACATATAAGAGCAAGTGGATAAGTACATGCATTTACATCGCGTCAGCAAATAAATACATACATGCATTTGCATCGATCAACGATAGCTATGGTATCATAGAAGGTATGTACATGCAGAGCTTCCCCCCTCCGGTTGTCACAGAGAAAGATATTTCTTGTTAAGCAGAGGATTCCTGAAGCACAGAGTAACAGAAACTGTTCTGCTCTCACGTTACCCGCAGAAAAAAAAGTGCATCTGGAAGGCTAGGTGGTCAACGCGGTACGCCACTGAATAATGTATTTGTATCACTGGCTAATGTCGGTCCGACTCCATGTGTATGCCATATGTGTATATAACTATATGTTTTTGGAGAGTTAGATCTGCCCTTTTACGTATATCCTCCTGTATAACTGGGACAGGCTGTTTATTTCATCCGGAGCAGAAAGTAACGTCGGCTGTTTGTACCTTCGTCTGACTATACAGCATTCCAGGAATAGTCATTTCCGGAGAAAAGTGCAGAGGGCATGCGTAACACTCGTAGTGAAACATGACAGGTTAGCAGCTCGTGTCCTTGCTCGAAACCTACGACAGAGTAGAACTGCTCTCTTGTAGTGAGGGTTTCCAGAGGAGAGGGCAACTTGCGGTGTAATCTGTGAGTAGCCGATGAAGTGCGGACGCAAACAGTGCGTAGCCTGAAATCACTGCCTAAGACGTATATGAAGCACCAGTTTGCAGAACCCTAAGTGGAGTGTACATCAATGCGGTCACATATATAAAGGGATAGAAATACCAACTGCATCACCTTCATAAATATCCATATATCTGAACTCAAGCGCATCCCGCCTCTGCACAGCTGGAAGACGCATGTGTAGAGAATGCGTGAGCTCCTTCCGTCTCCATCACGATAGATTCTGCAACAGGGCAACAGCTTTTGTTCTATATCAGCGAGAGGGTTAACGTTTGAGGACCCATAACGTGCCGCGGCTGTGCCTCGTAGAGAAGGCACACGGGAAAAGGCAGAAACAGTGAAATGGCATTGCTTGTCAAAGCGTTAAACAAGGCTAAATACCGGTGTCCTCTGGACCTCTGAAGCACGTATTTACACGAGCGAATAACCGCGTCATTAGGAGGGCACGCCAATCGGCGTCAAAACGTTGTCCTCTATGCCTGCTTCAATGCGCTTTCGCGTAGATGACCGTGGTTATAGCCATGCGGTTTGTTTGCATGCACAACAAACTATACACTTAGTACGTGTACGCGATGCTATTGGGGGCAAAAAAGCACATTTAACGATCCTTCTGTTCCGTTTGCTCTTTTTAAGGCTCCTGCATATTGTGCAGCAGCCGTAAGTAGCTGTTTTTCTACTACCTCACGCCGTGTTATCAAACACACTCTCGCGCCTCCGTGTAAATCCGTGTACATGTGAGCAAGCCATCAACCATTTTAAGCGTGGACGCACAACTTTTCCACATACGCAGAGAGCTTTGCCTGCCAACGACCCGACGTCCCTTTGAGGAAAGGTCAGGATATCTCAATTCATGGGAACGCAGCAAAAGTCGTTTCTGGTCTCTGGTGCATGCGCCCTCACGAAAGCACAGACGTTTTTTTCAATCAGGATGTTCATTAGAAAGAGGGCAACTTTCGCAGGATGCATCATAACGATGTCGCAGGAGTACGTCTGTCGCTTGCACGTAAATGAAGACAGACAAGCACACCGGTGTTGTTTGCAGACGGCAAACACATGGTAAAAAATAAGATTCTGTGTCACATCACTTTCAGGCTTGTCATCTGTAGCAGTCAGAAAACAGATATTCGAGTTTAGCTTCCCATGGAGAGTGTCTTAGAGTTCGCTGTGTTCCAGTGCCCTGTCGGAGCATGGGCACTCTTTTGAGCCGGAAATCATGTCCACGGTTGTGCCGTCTCTCCTCTTCTGCGTCACCGCCAAGGCATCCTTCAGGCTGCATCGTCGACTACGCGTGTTATATGACCAGTACTTGCACTGTTCTGACGATCTGCATTTCTTGTGGCAGTCGTGGGCACACGTCATCGACAGGTCTGCAATTACGTCTACCTCGGAATCTTGGTAGTCTACTCCCTCTTCATAACAAGGAGCCTGGGAGTGGCGGAAGAAATCTCTACTGCCCCACGGCATGTGATTCATGAGCATCATGCGCAGTTCTCGATCCATCGGGCAAAACTTTGAGCCTGACACCATGTTTACTGTTAGCTCGTCCTGCAGACGTCCGTTAAGAGCTTCCAAACCCTTCAGGTAGCAGCCGTGGTGGTTTCTCACCCATGTCCAGAAGAAACAACCAGCATGCCGCATGCAGCGCCGGCGACACTCTTCTGCGACGGGGACATTCTCGCTGTGAATGCGTTCAACGTCGTAACCGCGATAGTCAACTCCTAGCTCTACGCAGGGGCCTGAAGATGCATGCCCAAACAAGAAAAAACCAGAGGGAATGGAGCAGATTTCTACTTTACAGGTGCGGTGCTGTAAAAGGTTCCTCCCACCACAGTTCTTGCAAAAAGGCGAGGCATGGTAGCCTCTCTGTTTTGTGAGTAGCACGGCGCTATTGTAGAAAATGCAGAAGAAGCGCGGCAAGAAAAAAACCGCAAAGGAGAGTAATCCCAATGCCGAACGGGCCTCAAGAAGCCAGAGCGAACGCAACAGAGGACGATACGCACACGTAACGGAACGTAGAACTTGAACCGGAAGAATATTTGTGACGTCCCTGAGAAGCGGCTGTACAAGGGGGGTCTTTCAATGCATGTCCTACCACACCTAAAAGTTGCTAGTTGTGTGTAAGCTGTGGACGTCTGTAGAAGCAGATGAACAGCTGCAGGTAAGCGGGGATGTGATACAATTTACTGAAGGGCAAGTAGTGAGTGCGACTGTTCAGATTCGATAAGATCTGACAGGGTAAAGAACGTGAGTTACTTATGAGTAAACATGAGCTGCGAAGGCTGGAGCCTGTGTGCGTCTGCCCTCATGATTAAAGAAACACACTGCCCTTCATACATGTTCAGTACACGGGTATACTACTGCCTTCTTTGTCTGTCCAACAATTTAGAAGTTCCGCGTGCTGAAACGTGTGACGCCGTATCTCCAGAGTACTCGCTGGCTCCTACTGCTTTTCCCATGGAGCAGAAGCAACTGGAACACACTGCGTTCGCGTACGTGAGTTGGGGGAAATCATGTCAGGGCTTTCTCATAGATTTATCTGCCATGTCGCTTTGCTGAATTCGCACACGAATGCCCGCTATTGTTTACTTGCTTTTATATACGTCCACACAGGTATCCCCTGAGCCTATTTCCGCAGGATAAGGATATCTACCTTGTTTTTGTCATTATCCCCTCAATAGTGTGCACAATAGGGTGGCTTGTCGCCTTTGGAAGAATGTCTTCCGGTATGGAAGAAATTCCGACAGGGAAAGCACGGAAATTCAGCATTCCACGTATGACGTGGAGACACTCTTACCGCAGGCTTTCATTCCCGAAATATAGTTTGCAGTTTCGTCATTTTTGGTCCATCCCTGCAGGGCTCCAATGCTTTTCATATAGCATGTGCTGGTGTCTTCGTTCCAAGACCAGTATGTGCAGCCTGCATAGAAGGCGCAGCGTTTGTGGCAATAATACGCGCTCGTACAATCTCCTGATTCTTGTATGGTACTCCCTTTGAAGTCCACGCCTACTTCGTAACAACGCATGGGGAACGGCATTGAGCAGTTTTTCGGGCCGCTAATATATCCTTGAGATCTTGAGCTTCGCTCTCGGGCACGTGTAGCAGCCGCCTCCTTAAGGTGGCACTGCAGTGTGATGGAGTCCCACGACCACAAGGAGCAGTTTTGGTGACTGCCGCAGCTTGTCTGGCAGTCTTTTGGCGATGCAGTGTGGCGCGTCTCCAACGTATGCTGGTGATATACGACGTCGGCCTCAAAGCATACGTCTGCAGGGCAAGCAGGATATTGAAAAAGCGGTGTTCGTATCCGCACTTGTGCATGTCAACGGACATAGAGACCTCCCCAGTCTACAACCTGAGAGATTCTGTTCAAAATTTTCCGCTCTAGGTACTCGCACGTACCGTACGCCCCGCATTATCAATTTTCAGGTCTGTAAGAACAAGTGCCCAGACTGTGGCGTACACACGTTAATCGAATCAGTCAACAACCTAAGCACATAAGGATATATACGTGCAGACACATGTAACAATGTGTGTGCTCATTCGCACGTATCGAGGGCTTTCTAAGTGAAACTTTCCAGGAATATACGTATCGAGAGAAGAAAATGTAAACAATTCGGTCAAGCATAGGCGATGATATAGTAGAAGTGGTGTGAATAGGTACGTCGCTACCAGTTAAAGACGCGCAGGAGATGCATGCTGTGATGGTCATGGGCATAGATGCAATGTATCCAAGGCAAGTCAGCAACAATTTCATACACGTAAGCAGCAAGATGATGACACCACTCTTACAAGCTATAACTTCTAGAATAGCCGTTCTTCCCTGCAGAACTCACGTCCTTCAGGAGTGTCTTTAAGAAAAGGCGTCATATCCATGGTTTCGATGAGCGCGCCCTCCCTGCAATGAGAAAACAGAAACAGGAAAGTTCAAGGTTACTGTTTCAGTCATTAGTCAGACAGCAGCGTGGAATGTGCACCCACTTACCTGGGCTGCAGAAGGGGATTTTTGCCTGTGCGCTGATAAACGTGTCGATATATCTCACTGCAAAGGAAGAGACCATATTTTACTGAAAGAACGCACGCCACCAAACTGATACAGAACAAACAGGAAGCGATGAGCAACGTAATCACACTTAACACGTCTGTGTTTTCCTGCTTACAGACCAGCGCAGTTGAATAGAATAAGAGAAGCCTTTTCACGGCTTCGGCTTTTTCTCACTTTAGTTTCAGTCCACCGAAGTAATAGACCATCAGTTCGACCGTCCCAGCACGACCATGTAATCTATTTACTGTTGCACGGCTCCGTTAGCAGTGTACACGATACCCCGTGAGCAGTTTCTTACGCGACTACTGCGTATAGGCGAAAGCAGGTGTTTCCATGTTCTCTGGTAGAAAATGTGCCACAGGCCCGACCGACAGGGTGCAGAGACATTGCATCGACGAAGAATATGGAATGTACCAGAGCTTCTTCTTGGAACAAACATGGGGAGTGTACTACTATTAATCATAGCAAGACTGGTAAGCGGCAGTCGCGGTAGCAGTAGTAGTAGTAGTAGCAGCAGTAGTAGTATAACACTTACCATGAGGCAATTTAGACATCAATACTCGCCGCGTAGGTGGAAATAGAAGTGTGACAATCACCTTCGGGGTATACTGTCATTATTGCTGTCTTTTATTGTAGCTGATAGTAGTGATAGCAACAGTATGAATAGTCTCAGTACTACCAGTACTAGTATTACTAAAAGTAGTAATAATAGTAATACTAGTAGTAATAGTAGTAATAGTAGCATTGCAGCAGCGCTAGCAGTACGATCAGTAACAGATATGCGCTGGGGAGATCAATATATACTCTAGTTACAGCATCGTGGCCTCCATCTTATTTTACACGACTGTTCGTCCGTCTCTGCAGAGACACCCTCTCGAAGCCATTTTTAGCTGTTACACCTTTCCACAGTGCAGAATGGAAATAAACGCGTCAGGGCTCTGTACTCAATTTTTGATGCTCTATATATCTTATACTATTGTACCTTACCAGTGCGATAGATTGCACTACAGTACAGGCCGGATGACTACTCGGCGCCTACTTTTTCTACCGTCGAGACACTATAAAATTGTTCAGCCGCACGATACTAATAGTTCGTGGTGTCAAAACATGTAGGTAGGCCTTCTGCTCTCAGTCGCGGCTCCTCCTTTCTAGAAAATAGTGCGCAAAGCAGGCCTTCGATACATACTTTGCCTCGTCCCTGTTCTAGTGCTATACAAGATATTCTGTAGCCCTCTACGCCTGTGTAGGTGCTTCACAACTCCAACGCCACACACACATACTCTTTGTTCAAGGGTCGCTAGAGTACATCATTGAATCGGAGAAAGTAAACTCTGCACTGTGCACACGAAGTGTTCTACGACACAACACGTCTGGGCCGCAATATTGCATTGCAGCTGTCCTCATCAGTCCTGTTCCGAGGACAGTCTCAACATGCACGTTATTTTCATATCGCGGCTACTATTCATTATCTCGATCAACTTATTCATCCCCAGCACCCGCGAGACGGTCACCAAAACTGGTCCACCAGGAGACGAGAGTAAAAACATGTAGTCCCCAGTTAGAACTACAATGGGACAAAAGCACCTGCAGGTGCGAGTGTGCAGTAGTGACAAGCGTTCGTACAAGTATTTGTAGGCCTGGGTCTGCAGTGTGCAGAGAGCCAGAACAAACGAGGCGGCGATCAGCAGCTGCAGCGCGCCCGCTGCCGGACTTCTCCTTGCATCTCCACAAAGTGCCATCTTGAATCTCCTACAACTGCAGAAAAAGGTTGACGAGAGTCTCGAGACAACCACGGTGTTAAGACTCGAAAAGAAGTCACAGATGATATAAGTCAAAAGAAAAAAATATAACACTGGAGCGGAGAAACCAAGGGATGTGTATCTCCGACTATGACAGTTGCAGGCTGAGGTGCATAAAGTTCACAAAAAAAACATTAGTTAGACGCCCATCGACCTCCTGTGCTGGTAGCTGATAGCTGTCCATGACACCTTCGACTGAGCAGCAAGTGCACCAATAGCGATAGCAACAGCCACTCTGCCACGTCACCGGCTGCTGCAGCAAATAGCAACGACCGCAATGCATCGCCGCTGGCTTGTCTCCGGTGCTCCTTGCTGGAGACGGCAGGTACAGGTACAAGAGTCGGCAGTTTAGCGCAGTTGGCTGCCTTGAAGCAGGCAGAAGCTGCGACATCGCAACATACGGACAAGAAGAGGAACTGCTTTGTGTCCCTCTGCGCACCCTACTACTATTTTTGAACCTATACAGGGTGCCGGCGTGTCAGCAGACTCAGCAGCAACTATACAATGGAGGGAAAAAACCTCTGCTTTTGAAGCGGCACGCCTGGGAGATCATCTCTGCGTAGATACGCATTCGTTTGTCGGAGCAACGTTAGGGACTGACTGCTTCGTTGTATTCCTAAGCATGTCCGTTTTGGTCGCCTTCAAGCCGTCACATAGCTATATACAGACAAAACAAAGGGGAACTCTCTTAACTTAATAAGGACCTATGTATATTCACGCATGTATAAGAGACAGTTAGTGGGACGCTTTGATTGTTTACTTACCCATATCTGCAACAAGCTGTCCAGCTTTACAATGAGATGCAGCTCAAAATGCGGGGAAGCGAAAAAGAGGAAGGCATCCTTTACGGTCGGAGTACGAAGAGCTTAGCCGTAGCACAGCAGAGCTTACACCTGCTCTCGCACTTATATGGGCTGACCCCCAAAGATTTCGTACGTCAAGAGCGTGATGATGATCTGTTGACTCTTCCACACTAGCCCTAAAAGTATTCTGAGCATATGTATATGTATATATATATATATATATATATTATGTGCGTACAGATGGAACAATACATTTCTCTTCGATAAATTATTGTAAGGATTGGCGGAACGGATTATTGGAAAAAGACTAGCATTGCCTTCGACTGCACTTTGCATATTTTATATGTAGCCATGCACGTGACGCGTGCAAAAGGAACCACAATTCTACGATACTAGAGTAAGAATAAAGAGATTTCTTTTTGTCTGTACAGCAGTTTGTACTTTCCACTGAAATCCCTTGACTTAGGTTTGCGGATGCAGCGAGGATATGGCGTTACGCTAGTACACTAACGTTGGTGCAGGTCGTGCAGGCAGAAAAAGGAAATCAATATTCGTTCTGACTTCGCCTAGCACTTGAAGACATGAGATATTGCTCCTGCGGTGTGTAGTCGCTTTCGCGCGAGCAAAGCACGTACAACGGCAGCGTAAGTATCTTTGCCTTTGCCACCGCAGCAGGATGATACAGACGACTTACCAGCATGAAGCAAAAGGTACAAACATACTGCGTTCTTTCGCTGACTACCATCCGTTGTCTTCTACCGTGAGCAAACTTCTATATTGCAGCGTCCCTATGGATAGACGGTGCAAACGATTTTCTATCTTTTCCAGTGCTGACAGCGACAACCACAAGCGTTTTACAAAAGGAACATCTATTGTTAGTGTTCGGGGGGTGAACGAGAAGAAGTGACAAAATCTGCGTGTTGCTGGTTTTACGTGGAATCACCCAGACTGCTTTGCCGCTGTGGTTCTCCCTACGGAACTTAGATATCCTCATTCTTTCCACGCAGACGAAAAGAGATGTGGTGCTCCAAGCAGCGCAGTTGAAAGCAAAACAGAGATCATGTGCTCAAAGACCAAACTTAACCGAAGAAAACATATACTCACGGCTAGAGGACCATTTTTGAATTTTCCCGCGTAAGGCTTCTACGAATTGTACGGGTTTCTCCTCCTCTGTCTGTAGAATCCACACTTTTGCAGCGTGCACCTTTTTAGTATGCACGTAGTAAAGAATGTGTACACTTTTCATGATATCCGTAGATTTGAACGTATGTGTCTGGTTGCGTCCATCTGACACCGATAGGATGCGAGGTGCTCTTTGTCGTAGTTTACGGCTACGGTTGCCTCCTGCGCTACCATTGTGCTTTTGATTGCTATTGCTATTGTCGGCGTAGTAGTACGTGTACAATGGTTGTCATTTCAGCTATTGGAACAATCTCGTCAGCCGCGTTGGCATAGATATGTTGCTACAGTTGAACGATGTGGTTACTGCGACTGCTGAACTATTGGGATAACTTCTGCCTTTATACGCCTGCATGAATCACGTTATCCCTTTGCCTCCGGAGGCTCCGGAAAGCTCAACAGAACACGCGATTACCCTGAGTAGAAGGATTTGCAAGTGTGACAGATGAATGTCTTCGTGTGCCCGCACATGTGTGCAGTCACTGATCTATGAACAACGAAATTTTTTTCTTTCATTTGCGAGATCAGATTGGTGCCCTTCCTGTCTAATCACGACCAGATGCTTTAGAGGAGGTACTTCGGGAGAGTGGTGCGCACGTAATGCGCAACTCCACTGTCTTATGCGTGCGAACTGTTGTGCTCACATATCTGCACATGTTGCAATATCCGCGTATTTATGCGTGCTACACATATCTTTCGAATCAAACGTATGTTTAATTCCTCTCTGAATTGGGGAGGTGCGTATGTATACGAGACGGAAATACGGTAGTTGAGCATCTAAGTAGTCTGTCTACACAAAACTCCCCCGCTGTGACTTGTGCAGTACAGTAGGAGCATCTACACTGTTTTGAGCGCACTTGCCATGAATTCCTTTTTCTGCTTCAACATGTCTAAGTGAGCTTGTGATCCTGTGTTCACTATTATGTCTGCACATAAACATGTATACGTATACATGCACCTAACCGTACTGATGAACATCACTGATACTATGCGGAGCATCGTTCTCCTTAGATTGGCCATCTCCGCTGTCTGGTTCCGCAAGGCGTGTTGTCACCGCGAACCCCCAGACCTCCGGGGTTCATTTCGTCCCACAAGCTGCTGGAAACACCCGGTAAAAGACAGAAGTGGGCTTGCCTCTTGTTGGACTGCGACTTTCCTTGTTTGTACAAACAAAATACACGTGCAGACAGCTGCGGAGGTGCTCTTCATGCTCTTTACGCGTATACTGACACTTGTTTTTCATGAACTGCGACGCTGAAGGCGTCCTTTTGTGGTTCTACAAGCCAGTGGCGCTTACACAATACAATGCATATATATATTCACCAAAATCAAGAGAAGCTGAATTGAACTGTTGGCCACCATAGTAGGCTTTTCAAATCCATTAAAGAGGAAATATGTGAATACCCCGTCAAATGCTGTCTTTCTTCAATAGTAGACTATTGATCCACGTAGATCTGTATGGTGTATGGTCTTTTCGTATACTCTTTGCACGCCGTGACTATCTACAGCGTGTCTCGTATATGTAGGCAGAAGAATCGCACAAGATTGTCGTCATCGAGTATTAAATCAACTGCACCAGTGAATTCCTTTGAATTTCACGAGCACTTGACTCCATGTATATGAAACAAAGACCACGTCCTAAGGGGCATGCTTATATATTTCTTTCGATCTTTGAGCGTCGCGCAGGTGCTTCGAAACCATTTTCAGGACTGTTCACACTAAACGGAGATGATCTCTACATATGCTCACACAAGTAGGCACACGGATGTATACTGCCGACAAAAGTTCAGGCGCCCCATCAGACGAAGATATACATACACACATGTCTACTTATGTTTCAATATATTTATCTCGTTCGAAGCTGTTTTGCTCATGCACGTTAGAGGTGCGGGTGGGGACGTTGTTTGAATCAGTAAATACACATGGAAAAGAATAGACGTCTGTGTGCAGTGAGCAGAAATACATTTTTTCGCTTTGGAGGCAAGTCAACATCTTCTGCTACTAGTCAACGGCGTTTTTTGCCTTGTGTTCTTTAACCGGAACAGAAGTGCATGTATACACAGATGATCTTCAAGTAGAAACGTACATACCCGCCTCCAGGCAACCTCTATAGGCCTTGTGCCCCCACATACACGCACACTCATGTGTATTTAATTCGCATATGACACTCCCAGCATATATGAGCCGAGTTTTCGAAACGAACGTATGGATTTCTACGTACGTATGTCTGGTACGGATGTAGGTAGGTGACACAGAGCTAGAAGCTCTGGTAGAGCACAAAGGATATTTACCTATAATCTTGTACATGTGCTTACACGAACATGACCACATGGGTACGCGTGCAGTCAATGTCTCGCAGCTTTACCTTTCGCCATCATAGCGTCCAGATCTGCCAGTAACGGCGTATAACCAGATGCACACACATGGATGCCTCCATGTATATTTAGGCGTCCGGGTGTATCTCTCTACATACAGAAATAGATAGACGCACTCTGTTCTGCAGTCTACATACTTCTACTATTAAACTACATACTTACAAGTATATATACACACATAAATAGATATATACATTCTGTTCTGCAGACTACACACTTCTACTAGTCAACTACAGGCTTACAAGTATGTTTATTATCCTATATATACAGTCACATATTTTTACACGTATACACGATGAATACTTATCTTGCTGCCATCAGATGTATGTATTAAGCGAATACTGTGTATATCTGCCAGAACCACTATGGAGCAACGTTATGCGTGTGACTCTCAGAGGTCAGCAAAGCACCTGAGTTCTTACTTCGACTCTATGTATAGCTGTTTAAGTTATTTCCTTAGGCAATAATATACATGCACAGATGCTGCACGTGTATATACGGCCCTAAGCGTTGCCATCTTCATGTACATTGCAAGTGTAAAGGAGACCTACACATGTCCATATCAATGCATATAGACGTTTCAATAGACGTGAACAGACTTATTTCCACAAGCTAGTGGAGAAGCTGCAGTCGAGAGAGAGAATATGACCTTCTTCTTACCGTCTTTTTATGTGCCTGTTAGTGTATTTTGAAACGGAGGACACGCACGCGTACTTCTTTCTCTAATCGAGGAAAAGAGATAAAGCAGCAGTCGCACATCCACGTCTGGGAACGAATAGATGAGCTGCTTGCATACCACATGTAGATGCCTGTGTTTATATATATATATATATATACATGAGTGGTCAAACACAAGCAGAGAAAAATGAAGATTCAAGACGCCGAAGGAGAGAGAAAATTTTTCATTTTTTTGTAGAAGGGAGGACTGCAACGTTCTTTCATTTTATGCAACAGACAGGAGATCTTCTGTGCTTACTTTGTCTCATTTGTTTCAGTGTTGAGCTGGTGTACAGAGAGAGGGAAAGGAAACTGTGCCACCTCTACAGGACTTCCTCTTCAGGCGATAGTCTGCGCAGAAGAGAGGAGAGTAACAAGGTTCTTCACATATTAACTTTAACAGAGAGAAGACGCCAGAATAGAGATGAGAAAGAAACAGCAAACCGAGACATGTGATGCTGTGCTATACAGAGATACATACAGAGGGAGGAACTCATCAGACTACATAGAAATATATACACATAGTTGTACACATCTCTTTACCTCCCACGTGACTGACTACAGGCCTGCACGTATGTCTCTTCAAAGAGAACGAGAAGAGATCTTTTTTCTTGTAAAGCACTCTTTCTGCCTCAAGGAATTATTCCTTTCTTTCTTTCACTCTTTCTTCTATGTCTCACACGATATAAACGCTTATTATTTATGTATGTATATGTATATTTATTTTGTATGTGGCTTGTGTATACGTATTTGTGTAGCTCACTGGGGAATAACAACATTATCAACAGCAGCATGGTTTCAGTTCAAAGCATTTCATATTATCGACGTCTGTATGATAGTCTTCCTTGGCTGCTATGCTGCTGCTCCTGCTGCCGCGGTACGGTGCTGCTGCACACGTGTTGCTGCTGCTGTTGCTCGTAGAAGATGTTCCCCATCGAGCCGCCTGGGCAGCGGCCAGTGTGTCTTCACCACCCAATTGCCGGCCTTTCTGCTGCTACTGTTGCTACTGGCTTTCTGCTGCTACTGTTGCTGCTGCCTTGCTGCTGCTGCTGCTGTTGCTGCCTTGCTGCTGCTGTTGCTGCTTTGGCGCTGCTGCTGCTGCTGCTGCCTTGTGGCAGTTGAGGATGCGCGTCTTCTTTCCCCCCTATTTGTTCCCTCCAGGTGAGCAGCGCTGCAGCAGCACCAGCGGCAAAATAGCAGCAGCAGCACGCCCACCAGCAGCATAAGAGCAGCTGCACACAGTATACAGAGGAGGTCGTTGTCGTTGCAGGTACTACCGGGCAATAGTGAGAGATGTTTAAAGTTCAATCTGAATATTTCTTTTTCTTTCCCTGTCTTCTCCCATCTTCCTACTGCATGCGTCTCTCTGCGGCCAGGCTGTTCCTGCTATTCAGAAAAGCATTCGTGTCTTTTGCTGCTGCTTATGCTGCTGCTCATCTTCTGTCGTGATGCTGCAGCAGCACCAACACCAGCCACTCCGCTTGCAACGCAATAGGGATTTATATATTTTATCTGCTGTTTTGCCGTCTCTTTCTACTCTGTTGCTGCTCTCATGCTGCTGCTGCTGCAGTACTCGAAACTGCTGTTGCTCTTGCACACCTCTCGCAGCGCAGCATTGCACCGTCCTGCTGCCCTTCTTTTCTGCTGCGTCATCCTCCAGTATTCCTTCTCTTTCTCCTTGT
This sequence comes from Onychomys arenicola, assembly GCA_949786405.1. Taxonomy (NCBI): domain Eukaryota; kingdom Metazoa; phylum Chordata; class Mammalia; order Rodentia; family Cricetidae; genus Onychomys; species Onychomys arenicola. The sequence continues at coordinate 31,062 of CATKUM010000440.1, forward strand.
TTTAGCTGCTACTCTTCTCTGGCTTGCTGCTGCTCTTCTTGTTCTTCTCTGCTGCTGCTCCTCTTCTCTGCTGCTGCGAGTCTACTCTCGCCTGCTGCTGCTGCTGCTGCTGTCAGGAGTGCTGGTGCTCCTGTGAGCAGCAGCTGCTGCTACATCGCTGGGATTTCTTCTCATATACATTGGCGGGCCAAGCGCTGCAGCAGCAGCAGCAGCTGCAGCAGCAACTGAATGCTGCAGCATCACCACTCTCACACCAGCCGTCCCTCCTGCCCCTGCAGGCGGAGCTGTACCGCTTCCAATTTTACCAACAGCACACCAGCATACTTAGAAGCAACATCACTAACAGCAACAGCTCTATCATTAACTAGTCATTAGCAGCAGCACCAAAATAACAGCAGCGTCATCAGCAGTAGCATATCATTAACAGCAGTATCATCATCATCATCATCAACAGCAGCAGCACCCTTAGCAACAGCAGCAGCAGCAGCAGCACCAGTAGCCGCGGCGCTACTAGCAGCAACGTTAGTAGCAGCAGCAGGATGAGTCACTGGCTGGTCTGTTTCGTAGTAGGTAGGTGCATTCGAGCTGCTGCTTCCCCCGGGTAATGCTCCTGGCAGTCCTTCCGCATTAATATGCATGTCTTTGCGTGTGAAACAGCAGCAGATGCACTAGACGCTGCTGGTTGCCTTGCTGCAGCAGCAACTGACTCGTCTTTGCTTTCAGGGCTAGCACTGCTGCGTTGCCTTTACGATGTCATCTGCTGTGCTGCTGCTGTAGCCTCTGCTGCTCCGCCTCTTCGAAGTGTCGCCACGTTGCTGCTGCTGCTGCAGTCCTCTGTTTCCTGCTGCTGCTGCTGCTGTCCATGCTCCAAATATCTCCTGCGTCGGCTGCTGCAGTGAGAATCTTTCCTTGAAAAGACTCCTGTTGCTGCTCAGAACACACGCTGCTGCTGCTGCTGCATCAACTGCCCAACATCCGTTGCACCTACAACAATTTGCTGCTGCTGCTGCTGCCAGCCTTGCTGCTGCAGCTGGAGATGCTTTTTGCTGCACATAGGTCTGCTGTGGAAGAGATTCTCTTCTCGTGCTGCAGTGTGTCCTGTTGCATCTGTATATGCGTCGACTGATACACAGCCCTCTGCTGCTGCTGCAGCTGACTGCTGCTGTAGGGGTAGAAGGTTTGAACGAGGTTTCTGCTGCTCGAAGCTGCAGATAAATAGGCTACGGGTATGCTGCTGTGAGGAGGAAACGCAGTTGCTTTTGAATGCTGCTGCTGCTGCCGCCTTCTGCTGCTGCTGCCGCCGCATAGAGTGGGGACAGCAGCCAACAGCAGCAGTAGCAGCAAGCGCAGCAGAAGGAAGAAGAGAAAGGATGTAGAGCGAGACAAGCAGCAGGAGCAGCAAGTGGAGGAGGAACAGCAGCAGCAGCATCTGGACAAGCAGCAGCACATACAACCGCAGCAAGGGCAGCACAGCTACTGCAGCAATACCTACTGGAGCAGCAGGAACAAGAGCAGCAGCTGCTGCAGTCAGAACAGGACGAGGACAAAGGACAGCAGCAACGGCAACAACAGCAGCAGCGAGAGCATAAAGTGAACGTCCTGGTGCTGCTGAGTGCTGCTGCTCCTGGTCTGTTGCTGCACATGATGTATGGAATCTTCTGTCGGGAGATTCCTCTCCCACATGCAGAAAACGCATATTGCGGTTGCTCTATGCAACAGCAGCTCCAACAACAGCAGCAACAAAAGCAGCAGCAACAACGAAAGCAGCAGCAACAACAGCAGCAACAGCAGCAACAACAGGAGCTATTGATGCAGCTGCGACAGAAGCAGAGGCGAGACAACTCTGGGCAGAGACAGCAGCATTACGAATTGAAGCAGCAGCAGCAGCAGCACGTGCTGCCTTCAGCAATGCGACTGGCTGCAGCTGTGGTGTTAGCTTGCACAACAGCAGAAGCGGACGCACGGAGGGCAGCAGCACACGGAATACGAACTCGCAGCAATCGCGTAGACAGAAGGCGAGGCCAACAGCAGCTGCAGAAGTCCTGCAGCAACAGCACGGTCTCTCGGAAGTGACGTACGTACTGCAGCAGCAGCAGCACAAATGACTCCAGCCACAGGCGCTGCAGCAGCATCTTCATTAGTCGCAGCAACTCAAGCTACAACAGCGGCAGCAGCAGCAAGAGAAAAAGCAGCAGCGGCAGCAGCAGCAAGAGGAAAAGCAGCAGACAGAGCACCCGAAAGAAAGCTCCAGCGCGAGAAGGTGATGACGTGCGGGAGCATCCGCCCTTCAACAGCAGCAGCAGCACCCTAGCAGCAGCCAAACCCTAGCAGCAGCAGCAGCATAGGAACAGCAGCAGCGTAGCAACAGCAGCAGCATAGCAACAGCAGCAGCGTAGCAACAGCAGCGGCACAGCAGCAGCTCTCGTTGCAGTGGTGCCTGCGATCCAGGAAGGCGTTCAAATTCATGTTTGCTGTTGTTCGTCAACAAGAAGCAACAGCAACAGCAGCAACGAGGAGAACATTGCTTTGCCTGCTGCTGCTTCTTTAGGATGCTGCTGTTGCTGCTGCTGCGAAATGGTCGTGAGGCGGCTGCAATTTCACTGTCCTTTCCTTGGAGTAGAGGTCTCTCTCAACACGTATATATGCGTAGCTAGTACGCATGTGGAGCTCTGTTCAACTACTTCTATTGGAATGAACGTTTTTTTATACAAGTATGCAGATAAGCAGAACAACATCCTCTTTTCTATGGTTCTCTCTCTGTAGATACGTCTACTCCAAGAGTGCTAAAGGACCAGACGAAGCAGTAGCAGCAGCAAACGTGTCCAGGCATGAGCTATTGCTGCTGCTGCTGCTGCCTCTTTCGCTGAGCTTCCATCTGTGGATGATTTTGCTGCCCCTTCTCGCTTGTCTTCTTCGTTTACTTCCTTTCGTATATATTATTCTCTTCCCGCCTCTTCCAGGCACCTCCTTTATCCGTTTGCTGTCTTTGCTGGTGCTGCTGCTACTATAGCCAGTGCTG